>SNQJ01S0001334.1:212773-229559 GCA_010110895.2 Picea sitchensis
TGAAAAATCACCGAGCTTCCCTTCTTTGGGCTCGTTAAACTTACATCGAAGGACGTTACCATTGTGTGGTCTATCAACCGCATCTGCATCCTTTACCTTTCAGCCTAGTAATAGTTTGTCTTTGCGTCTTAACACCTTTGGCCATTGGAGGATTTTTTCCGAATATCATTTCCTAGAACATCAGTCTTGTCCTTATGCCTTGAGCTTGTATTTTTGTTGTGCTCGTTCCTCCACTGTAACGTAACATTCATTTATTCTTTTCAAAATAATCAAAAAGAACAAAAAAATCAAATATACCCCAAAAAGAGGATGGGAAAAGTAGTTTCTTTATTGGCAACATTATGAGTCGCCCTTTGATAAAGCACATCTGTCTGTTTGATTCATCAAACTTTGGGATGTAGTACGACCTTAGGAAGTTTTTATCGCTATCTTGAGTTGTGTCCTCCACCGTTTGGTTACTCTTCCAAACATATGGAGAGTTTGCGTTGCCTCCTGCTTCGTAGACTTATGATTAACAGATATGTTGCATGAGTCTTATCACTTGTCGTGCTATTGTCCAAGGGAAGTTTGTCACTGAGCTTGAGTCGGCCCCTCTGCAATATGTATCTTGTCTGCATACCCGGCCATCCTGAACGTCCAATCAATTCTTTGTTCGAAATCACTGAAGCTTTCAGTCTGATCATCAAGATTATCAAGTCCATCACCGACGAGCCGTCGAAGACCTCTGGGTAGTGCAGTCGTACACTCGTATTACACTCCTACCCGAGTTTTAGAAGATTTTGAAGTTGTTGCTCGAGCTCTGAAGTACAACCATCAGGCCGAATCAACTTTTGGGAGATCGATACTTTATATGTATATCTTTCTGATTTCGAGATGTAGCTCCGCTGTGTATTGTTCGCGGCTACTCTTCATAGTTGTTTGACATGGATCTACAGTGTATTTGATTGGTAGCCATGGTTCTATTTTATCCCGAGCATGGGTATGCCCGCCTCGGTGAGACATATGATATTTTTTGCAGATGGCACCTCCTGATTCTTGATTCCTGGGCTCACTCATTCAGCATATCAGTACAGATTGGTAAAGAATTGGTAATGTATTTCGGCCATCAAATGCTCTTCTGACCTCACACATTAGGGGGCATCTGTTATAACCCTAAATTGCACCACACATGGTTACCTTGCATCAGGCCAACTCATATCTCTTCCTTGCCAAAGCCATGCTGAATAAACTCTGGAAAACCCTCTTAAAACAAGTGGCACACACCCTAACCCTCTACTACACGCGTTGGAACGTTGGCAGGCCAACTACTGCACGTATTGGAACGCTGGCTGGCCTACTACAGCCTGCGTTTACCTAACAAAGCACAAAAACAGGAAATTTGTCGACGGGACAAAAATCTTTGGGTCAGTTAACTGAAACTCCCATCCATGCATGGCCGAGAGTTCGTCCAAAACCCTAGCTCCTTCTAGCCTATAAAAGAAGGGGTAGGGGTACTATTTGGAAGAGGAAAATCATAGCAAAGAAACGCTACCCAATTGCTGAATCCATTTTATCCCAACCCTTTAGCCTTTCCTCAAGCTTAAGGAGAATTCAAGCAAAGCAGTTGGAGGACAAAGAAGAGAAGGAGCCCAGGATCAGGATCAAGGAGCGGTGGCCGATCTCTATCATTATTGTAAGTTGATTCATCTTGAGATTAATAAAGAATACTTTTCCCGTCCCAATGCATGACTTATATATGTTTTATTCGATTTATGCTTAATCTCTAACCCTCTAGTAGAAAAATAGCATGCATGCATAGTGTTTTGTCTTGATTGCAGGATTGTCTTTGGAAGGAGCAGCAGAAGCAAGCGGATAAAGCGCAACGGAGGATCTACACCAAACATCAGTGAAAAGGTTAGTAGGTTCTTTCCATGTTTGCATGAGAAAAAGGGTTTTAGGTTCGGGGTGGTAGATTAAAAGTGATTTCTTAAGGGTCATGATCTGCATGCAAGTTTAAGCCCTAGCTTGTTAGTCCGTAGGGTATTATTTCCCAACAACAAGGATACTTCATGGTAGGGGTCAAGGTAGGGGGAGATCACACAACTCCTCTTCGCGAAGGTTTAAACAAGGTTTTCTAACCATCTAGCATGGAGGCAACTAGAAGCATGGAGGGCAAGATGTAGACTTATGTGGACTTAGTGGAACTTTCGACAGGTGTTGTGAGTGAACTTGGGGTGGTGTGCACAGAGGGTTTTGTGGGTTCGGGGGATTTTCTATCAGTTGAGCCAGGTTCAGGGTTTTCTCCCACGCATTCTCTGTCATTTTCTGATGGGTTGGAATACTCTGTGGGTTTGGATGTCAATTCCACAAGGAACGACTTTGGGGTTGTGAGGCTTGATTTGGAGTTATTCCCAACCTTGGGGACTCTCGGTTCGGGTGGAAATGGCCCCAAAATTGCAGAACTTGTCGAGGGGGGAAGTTGGGAGTCTTCCCCAAAGACATCATTAGGGATTAGTAATAACACAATGTTTTCTCCGTCATATGTTCTTCATGATGTGGACAATAACCTTGGAGGTGTGGTGAAGGATGTGGGTGTTTCCACAGGGATTGAAGTGAAAGGCAGGAAGGGCACGGTGCATGAACCCTCATTAGGGAACCCATTGATCTACAACACAGTTACGAAAAAAATTTCAAAGGGATAGAAGGGTGTTGAGGGTAGGAAAACCTCTTCGCACAAAGGAAGTCAGTGTGCTCGTGACATGAAATGCTTTGAACGACTGGTTTTTGGGGATGATATAGATATGGACATGGTGGTGGAATTTTCGGAAGAGGTAGTGGTCGACAGAGTTAGGGGGAAAAACTCGGTATGGCCTTCTTGAGGGAATGCGTAAATTCAAATTGGTTGAGAGATATTTCAAAGATGCCACACATCCGACTTCTAAAAGAGGTTGGTTTGCTTTTATTTTCGCTTCCAGGGAGGATGTAAACTAGGTTTTGTTGAAGGTGTGGAGTATGGCAGGGACGCCTATTGTGCTCAAAAGGTGGACTCCGACCTTTGATGCCAAAAAGGAGCAGGTGGATGAGGAACACATATGTGTTCATTTGTCTGGTCTTCCTATGCAGTTCTGGAATTCGGTCAGTTTTGCAGCGATTGGGAATATGCTGGGTAGTTTCATTCAAGCGGACATGTCTTTTAAAGAGTCATGTCATATGTCGGTGGCTAGGATTCTGGTGCAGTTAGATCTTCGACCAGGTCTTCTGCAAGAATTGATCATTGAATCATCGTCTGGGTCTTTTGTTCAAACCTTAGACTATGAAGGTATTCCTTTCAGATGTCACGGGTGTCATGTTTATGGTCACGGTGTTGCGGACTGCACTTTAACATTCAAAGGAAAATCATGTTTCATTAAGGGAGATGTGCAACCACTAAAACATTAAAGATCGTCTTCGGATGTAAGATTGGAGGATGGTGGTTTTGAGGCGGCAACAGAGGCCCTTCCTCCTGAAAAGGAAATTTCGGGGTTCCCCACTTCCCCGATGGAAAAATGCTCGACCCCTCTTGTTGTGGAATCAAAAAAGTCTTTTCTTCTAGCTGCAAAGGCTAGCCATCGGGCACTAGATTTATCGGATAAGTGGTCTCTCGACAACTTTTCGTCTATATTTTCTTCCTTATCTGATTCTATGGTTGTGGATGGAGTTTTGGGCGTTGATGGTTTTGTTCCTCTTTGGGTTTTGAAGGGGCATTCTCCTGCGATCCTAGCTCCAATCCCTTGTCTTATTACCTCTAGTGGTGATTATTATCCTCCTCCTTTAGTCTCGTCAATGGCCTCAAAGTTGGGATCGTCGATTTCCAGTGCTCTTTTGTCATGTTTGGCTTCTTCCTAGGATACTTCGGTCACTTTGGCGAAAGTATGGGGTTCTGGTCCCAATTTAACCGGGGTGTCTATTGGCTTACTATCCCCCTCTTTTTGTCCTCAGGTCTCCCCTGGTACTAATCCTACTATGTGTTACCGTGTCGATATCCATTAAATCAACCTCAGATGACAACAGGGTTCGTTATACACTTCAGAATAGATCCATTATCAAATAGGATTGTTCAGTGGGTGGGGAGGATGCATAGGGGGGGCGTGGCCTGGGGAATTTTCCCCGAGCTACATTGTCTAGAAAAGGTCGAGGTAAAAAGTCTCACCTTTTCTTGGCCCAAGATCGAGGCAGGATTGATTTGGCCTTGGGTAGGAAATCTTCCATTGAATGGGCGCTTAGAGCAAAGAAAACCCAAGGGGAGATTACCTCATGAAAATTATGTCCTTCAATTGCCATGGGTTGGCAAACCCGTCAAAAAAATCATCCTTAAGGAGATTGGTGGATTTAATTTCTCTGGAGGTTATTTTTCTACAAGAAACCTTGGGGGTCAGTGAATCAGTGGTATCGATACTTGAATCCTTTCTACCTGGTTGGGATTTTGCAGCAGCAAATGCTAAGGGTCGTTCTGGTGGTTTAGCTATTGGGTGGTTATTAAAGAAGTGTAACTTTGAAAGTGTTTGGGGATTTGAGTCAGGGATTGGTTTGAACTTTTTCTTAACAGATCTGGGTCACTCTATGACTATTATAAATATCTATGGACCCTATTTGGATAGACACAGATATTGGAACTCCATTACTAAGTGCACTTGGTTTAGTGAGAGAGATGTAATTATCGGTGGTTACTTCAATTTCTCTTTCGGGGTAGCAGAGGTTTGGTGCACTCGAGCTGTACCGGACCCATTAACCAACTATTTTTAAAAAAAAATTGGATCCATATGGACTGATTGATGTCGAGCCCTCGAAACAGAATCCAACTTCGCGAAATAGAAGGGTGGGTGATGACAGGGTGGAAAAGCATCTAGATCGGTTTTTAGTGGCGGAGGGTTTGATTGAGTCTTTGGCACTATTCAAACAATGGGTTTTGTGTGGTGGTGAATATGATCATAGTCCGATCGTGATGGAGTTATGGGGTAGGGGAAGGAGATCCCCTAGCCCATTTAATCTTTTGAGGGTTGGTTATCAGATCCAGATTACCAAGCTTTATTTAAGGGCCTGTGGACTCTAGTTTCCATTGATCAACAATCTCCAACGACTGTACAGTTTGTGAGGAACTTAAAGAGGATCAAACAAGCAACTCTTAATTGGGTCCATGAAAAAAAGATTAAAGAGGAACAAGAATTATGTCTCATTGAACAATCCCTTCAGGAGATGCTCGAAGGTTATGGGAAGGGGTTTCATACCCAAGTTGATAAGGAGAATCTAGTTAATTTGGAAAAAAGGCGAAGATCTTTATTGTAGGAAAAAGAAGCTATGTGGAGGTTAAAGAGTCATTTTATCTGGCTTTCTTGTGGGGATGAAAACACAAAATTATTTCAAGCATTCACCAAAAGTGTGAAGAACTAAATAGTGGCACATTACCCCTTAATTAGGGAATATTACATTAGTAATGTTATTTTATTTATGTCGTCTTGGGTCCATTAGTTGTAATTGTACCTCCTAGTATCCTATATATACCAAGGAGACCTTTTCATTTGGAATCATCTTGATTTGGAAATTTATGTGGTGTATAAGGAGGTTGCCCCCTCAAAGAGACTTATTATCTGAAATTCTCTCTTTTTCAAGGCGTTGAGTACTTATTCTAAGGTTTTTCTATGCTATCTTGATATTTGGTTCCTAAAATTTGGTATCAGAGAACAAGGTCTTGGGGTTTCGCTGCTACACCTGAGACACCTTGGAATTTTCGCTATAACTTTTTTTCTATGGAATTTCATAAGGAACCCCTTGGAGGATATTTATCAGACGGATCAAGGTACATGCGGTAAAAATTTCATCTCCTGAGACCTTATGCTTTCGGAGATATATCCTATGTAAGATAGGGTTCTGAAATCATCCCTAATTTGGTCATCTCGGAATTTTCGCTATAAAAAATTTCCTGTAAAATTTCAGACCTTGAAATCCTGAGGATATTCACAGAAATTATTAAGATATTTGTGATAAAAATGTCAGCTTCTGGGTCATCCTACTTTTGTAGATACACCCTGTGCAAAATAAGGTATCTGACTAGTCATATTAACTAGTCTCAAACAGGTCTTCCAGGTAAAATAGTGACATCTTCTTCAGTTAGTATCCAAATTAAGTGAGACCAGTTGCATTGGATAGTGGAAAATCTGCAATATTTCTGGTACAATTTTCAGAATCAAATATCAGATATTGTGATTTTGGAACGCTTTACAAGTACGTTGTCCTAGAAGGGAAAAAAAACCAGCAAGGTGTGGGGAAGTTACCATAAATTCCACTTGACACATCCAATTTTGATCAGACTTATGGAATTGCAAAGAAGACATATCAAAGAACTACAAAAATAAATTTTCAGACCCAGAAGGGTCAAAATTTTAGAGATATAGCAGAAGAAATATCGTCTAGCAGAACCACCTCGAAATCAAGGTTTAAAAGTGATACTTGGCCAACATGCCACCAAAAAAGGGAACTTATACACCAATTAAAACTTCAAACAGTCCTACTTGGACTCTTAATGAAGGTGAAGAAATGCGCAGAGACATAAATGATTTACAAAAGAAGACAGTAACAAAAGATGAACTACAAGGAATGATGGATTCAACTGAAGCTAAGTTGGAGGCAATAATGGATACTAAGATGGAGGGTTTAAAAAGGGAGATCATGGAAGGATTGAAAAAATTTCTAATAGAGAGGACACCTGAAAGTGAAAATGTATCCCATGAAATTCATGATGGGGACACAAGGAAGATGAATCAATAATGGAGAAACTCCAACTTTGGGTTGAAGACCTACCACTTTCCTAAGATCGATATGAAGAAGTTTGATGGCAAGGATCCAATCACATAGATACTTCAGATGGAGCAATTATTTGATCTACATGATGTGCCGCATACACAAAAGGTACGAATTTCTTCTATATATTTAGAACCCAATCAATTTGTGTGCTATCGATGGCTTTGTTCTCGCAAATCACTCGTCACTTGGACAATTTTCACGGAAGAAATGATAGCACACTATGAGGATACAAAGAGCAATACCTTCTTTAGCCAATCGATAAATCTCAAGAAAAAGGGTCCAGTTGCAGAGCACATTGAGAACTTCCAAAGATTGAATATAAAGGTAATGGAAAATCCAGATGAGCACATGATTGACGTATTCATAGAAACTTTAAAGGATAACATTCAACATGAGGTTTACCTTTGGGAACCCAAATCATTGGAGAATGCATTAAGGGTGGCAAGAAATGTTGAAAGTAAAAATATGGCTATGGCTACTAGAAGGACCATTCCTAACATCTATCGAGAGAATAATGTTCCTTCTTCTAAAACACCTCAACCTACAAGGTTGACACCTCAACAACTGGAGGAAAGAAAAGAAAAAGGTTTATGCTTTAATTGTGATATCAAGTACAGTAAGGGACATGAGTGTGGTGAGAAGAAATTATTCTACATAGATTGTGAAGAGGAAGAAGAACAAGAACCATCTCAAGATGAAAACGTAGAAGCGATTTCTTCTAAAGAGTTGACTCCCACGATATCATGTAATTCATTCGCTGGAATTAGCACTCCTCAAACCCTCAAGATCGAAGGATATATCAAAAAGAAAAAGGTAATAGTTCTAATTGATTCTAGTAGTACTCATAATTTCATTCACTATAAATTAGCCAAATCTCTCAATTGCTTTGTATATCCAACGTTGGAGTTTCAAATAATAATTGTAGAAGGAGGAACTATCAATTTCTCAGGAAAATGCAATAAGATCAATCTTACTATGGGGGAATATGTAATGAATAGTCCAATGATTGTTATACCCATGGGTGGTGTTGATGCCATACTAGGAATCCAATGGTTACAATTATTAGGAACAATGGCTTTTAATTTTCAAGAACATTTCATGAAATTTTCGTTGGAAGGAAAATAAATAGAGTTAAGGGGTATCACAGGGAAACCTAGTAAGGTGATAAGCTCTAATGTCATGAAAAAATTATTGAAAAAAGGGCATCAAAGTGTAATTGCACAACTATGTTCACTAGATGTTCACACATCTAAGCCATCTATTCCCCTAGATCTCAAAGGGATCATTGATAAGCATTCCAAAGTGTTTGAAGATGTTCCCAAAGGTCTTCCATCCACTCAAAATCATGATCATGATATTCACCTAATTCCTGGGAGTGTTCCTCCTAACATCAGGCCTTACAGATAGCCTTATGCCCAGAAGAGTGAAATTGAGCATATGGTTGAAGAAATGTTAGAGGTTTTCATTATTAGACCTAGCCAAAGTTCTTACTCTGCACCGATGGTAATGGTACTCAAGAAAGATGGTTCATGGCGTATGTGTCCAGATTATAGAGAGCTCAACAAGATCACTATTAAAGATAAGTTTCCCATGCCCGTCATTAATGAATTGTTAGATGAACTACATGGAGCAATTTATTTCACAAAGTTTGATCTTCGTTTAGAGTATCATCAAATTAGAATGAAGAAAGCAGATATCCCAAAAAAAACATTATGAACTCATGAAGGCCATTATGAATTTTTGGTCATACCTTTTGGCCTTACAAATGCACCTCCCACATTCCAAGGGTTGATGAATACCATTTTCAATCCCTTCCTTCGAAAATGTGTTAGTATTTTTTTATGATATACTAATCTATAGCAAGTCTTGGGAGGATCATGTGCGACTTGTTGACAAGGTGATACAACTACTAAAGGAGCAACAATTATATGTCAAACCATCCAAATGTTTCTTTGGGGTGAAGGAGGTAGAGTATTTGGGTCATATTATATCTCATGAAGGTGTGAAGGTAGACCCTAACAAGATTAAGGCCATGATACACTGGTCGATTCCCAAAACATTGAAGAATCTTAGAGGATTTTTGGGTTTGACAGGCTACTACCGTAAGTTTGTTCGGAACTATGGAAGAATAGCAGCACTTTTAACGACATTAACTAAGAAGGATGCATTTTCATGGACTACAAAGGAAACTCTAGATTTCAAACAACTTAAAGAGGCAATGTGCAAAGCTCTTGCCTTGACCACACCATACTTAAAAAAAACCTTTATTGTGGAATGTGATGCATCGGGAACTGGCATTGGTGTTATTCTAATGCAAGAAGGAAGGCCCCTTACTTTTGAAAGTCGACCACTCAAGGGAAAGGACTTACACAAACCCATTTATGAGAAGGAAATGATGGCAATACTACATGCATTGAAGAAATGTCTCCCTTACCTAATAGGTAGGAACTTCAAGGTCAAAACAGATCATGATAGTCTTAAATACTTCTTGGAACGAAGATTATCTTCAGAAGAACAACAAAAATGGGTGACCAAGATATTGGGTTATGATTTTGAAATCATCTGTAAAAAAGGGAAGCAAAATGTTGTGGCAAATGCACTCTCAACAAATAATGAAGATGTTGAGGTCTTTCTCTGTGTTATCTCGATCATCCAACCCGATTGGATAATAGAAATGAGGGATGAGTGGAAGAATGACGAAAACGTGTGGACTCTCATTCAAAGGTTGCAATAGGATTCCGGTACATCAGATACATTTACATGGAAAAATTATTCACTATGGTACAAAGATCGATTATATTTCTGTAAGAACTCCCAACTCAAACAAAAGGTACTATTGGAATTGCACACCTCTTCGGTAGGAGGGCACTCAAGATTTTTGAAAACCTACCATAGGGTCAAGAAGGAATTTTTTTGGGATGGCCTTAAAACTGATGTTCAAAGGTTTGTGGTAGAATGTTTGGTTTGCCAACAAAATAAGGTGGAAACAATTAAGACCTGTTGGCCCTTGACCAAGTTTTGGAGAACCTTGGTCGTGTTTGACCATTTTTGGGACTTCGACAAGCAGGTTGAAGACGGAGCACCTAGGCGAAGCGGAGATCGCGGGATCTCGCCCCCTTTTTGCGGGTTTTTTGGGTTCAGGGCTTATGTAACGGGTATGGGATGTCGGCCCATGGGTTTACCCATGCTTAGGCTCCATTTGTAAATGTATAAATAAGTAGCTAGGCATTGTAAGAGGCATCAGATCTAAGTTGGCTTTGTGCAAGATATGTAAAGGTTACTAAGTGCGATTAGTTGTGAAGGCTATGTGCATACTATGTGTTGAGAACTTGCAGAGTTAAGTGCGAGTGATTGTAAGAAGGCTCTGTGTCGTGCCAAACTCGGGGATGGATGATTTGGCGAAGTGCACGCAGATCTCATGTCCTACGCGGAATTGGTT
Source organism: Picea sitchensis (assembly GCA_010110895.2). NCBI lineage: Eukaryota > Viridiplantae > Streptophyta > Pinopsida > Pinales > Pinaceae > Picea > Picea sitchensis. The sequence goes on from SNQJ01S0001334.1 coordinate 223,029, forward strand.
TTGTGGCTTTGTGCATGTAAGAAGATATAATATAAAGTATAAATATATTTATTAAGGGGCACATCTTTTCATGGATGGTCACCATATGTTCTTTATATATAAAACATTCATCATTGTAATAAGATATTCATTCATATACAATATCATCTCTTATGAAAATTCAACAGTGGTGTCTCATTTATGGGTGTCTTTGTAGAGGGTGTGTTGTACCTTTGTTTTCAATGCATCATTTTTCCAAGCCTATTTATTGTCATTAATTAATTAAAATCCAAACACTCGATACTCTTTAGGGTGAATCGATTAGCTTGAGGGGCAATACCAAAGTGTCACTTGAAGGGAGAAGTACACTTAGTGCCATGGGGGTATAGTCTAGCTTGTAACGCACTGTGTAAATTCCTCAATCAAATGGGACATTTATGTTATGTGGTTTTTTTTGCAAGTCTTTGATTTTTTAGGAGAAGCGTTTCATTGCTCTCAAGACCTCTTTGGGTGAGCATCTGAAAGGTTCATAATTAGGATTTTCTCTTTTTTCATCCATCTCCCCTCTGGGCCTTCAGCCCCTTCTTCCCATGAAATGAGGGACAACCCCTTCTTGGGTCAGTACACTCGAAAATCCCAAAAGGCAAGGAGATGAGGGGATGAAGTGTGGAAAGTGACAAGTATGATTGGGAATGGAAGAATGACTCATCAAGAGGACCTCCCAGTAGAAAACCTATCCCTAAGGGTGACCCACTTACTAGGAAGCAATGTCAACCACCAAAGTGAAACAAGGAAAAGAGCACAATGTCCAAGCAAATGTTACATAATCAAAAGCAGTGATAGATGCAACAAGCTCAAATGCCTCAAATATTGAAATGACACTCACCATAATACATGGATTGTACCTCATGGAGCAAGACCCAATGTCTTCTGAAAGCCAGCTGATGTGGTGGATAACATCGTGATGAACCTGGAGTTGTGGTGGCGAGGTGAATCTATGTTTGTGCAAATGGACACTACTGGTCAAGTTGTCTCTCGATACTCCATGTTTGCAACCTGAGGGCCTCGAGACATGATCTCCTCAATTATCCCTAGGAGTTGGAGATAACACATAGAGTTATGATTACTTCAAGGATTATAAAGGATATATTATTATGCATATTATCCTACTGGATGATGGAGACAAAACCTTTAGACAAAAATAAATGCATATGAAGCCAAGGTTAGCCCCGATCATACAAAAGGAATTGCAAAAGACGTTGGAGGCTAAAATTATCGCTCCCATGAGGCCTTCATCATTGGTGACTGATCCAACATTAGCTAGAAAGAAGAATGGTGAAATCAAGTTATGTGTTGACTTTAAAAGTTTGAACCAATTGTATCTCAAAGACAATTATCTGCTCCCGACTATTGAGCACTCACTGCAAAAAGTCACCAAATCAGGTATGATGTCTATAGTGAAGAGTTTTTTAGATTATAATTAGGGGCTCGTGTAGAAGGAAGACCAACATAAGACATATTTCACTATGCTAAGGGTGTCTTATGTGTACCTTAGGGTGCCATTTGGTTTGTTGAATGTCAAATCCACATTTCAAAGTGTTGTGGATTGTGCATTTAAGGATATCATGGATAAGGTCATTGTAATTTATCAAGATGATTTGATAGTTTTCTCTAAAGAAATGAAAGCACATGTTCACCATCTTAAGCAAGTTTTTGAAAGATATCGAAAATATGAAATATCCCTAAATCTCAAGAAATCAATTTGTGGAGTATTTGAAAGGAAATAACTTCATCAAAGTGCCTAAAGGTGTTAGAATTTATCCTGCAATAATAGAAGGAATTCAACAAGTACCATTATCCAAGTACGAAAGTGGTGCAATCCTTCTTTGGTTGAATCAATTTCATCATGAGGTTCATACCCAACTTTGTTGAGATCACTAACCTTATTTCTATGATGCTAAAGAACGATTGAGAATTCAAATGGAGAGGAAAGTAAAAGGATGTTCCAAGAAATCAAAGAATCCATTGTAGCAACACCATTTTTGGTAAGTCCTAATTATTCCAAACAATTTCTCACATTTTCCTTTGCATATTGTCTACTTTATGTATTGGTGACAAAGTTTGACAATTTGTGGCTTGCCCCATACAAGATCGAAGAGGTAGCTAGTTTAAATACTTTCTACTTAAGTCACCTAGATGGATAATAGATACTAAATAGAATAGAAATAATAGGCTCATATGAGCATTACTAGAGTAGAAGTAGTTTCATGTATGCATTCGTTTTCTTTGGCATTGGGTTTGTTATCACAAGATCTAGCACCTTCGTGCAAATCCTCTCACAAGGGGCAAGAAAAGTGCAACATTGGAAGTGTTAGTGATATTACTTGTATCGGGATTAGGCGTGCCAGTTCTGCAGTTTGCACGAGAAGCACCTGAGCATATCACGAGAGAATCCCATTTTGTAGCAGCAAGTCAAGCAAGCGAGCGGGCAAAGTTTTGTCTTCAACAGTGGAGAACCATCCTCAAAGCAAATTGACGGCCAGAATCTTACAGAAGAGATCGACGATATCCCGTCAGCCGTTAGATCTCTGAAAGTTGCGCCGAGGTTAACCCCCGACTATGCAGAGGAGGAAGATCGGAGTTTTTAAAGATAAGAAACTCTTGCATGTAGGAATCGTGATTCACGATTTCCCGACGGGATCAAAGTCGTCCATCAGTAGGGACACGTGTCGAGAGATCCCACAGAGTCGGGGATCGGGGAACTGAAAGTCCCGTGCACATGACAACGGGAATCGCGATATCCCGATACGCGATTTCCCGGCGGAGTTAAGGACCATAGTGGGAGACAAGTGGCAGGTTTTCGCAACGGGAACGGACCGTTGACATGTCAACGACCATGAGCCATCGGGTTTCGGGGAATCGCGAGTCCCGGGGACTTATGTATCGAGACACCAGAAACCCCGAAACCCGATACAGAGTCGGGAAAGGGTCACGGTGAAGTTCAGAAAACCGTGAGGAAAGAAGAAAAGACCTGTAGGCTGGATTGGGTGTCCATCAAGGATTCCACTCGGGGTTCCAAAAAGGCCGCTTCGGTTCGACAAGAAGGAGAAAGAGGGTGGGTGAAGCCTCACGTCACCCATTTATTGCAAAGCATGGAGGTCCCGGCCAAAATTTACCCAGGAGGGTCCCTTGTACCGGTTTTCTTCAGGAAAGCCATGCCGAGTCTCCAACTCACCAGAGGAGCCTGCACACGCCAATTCAATATTCAAGGGGCTCAGCTACCCCCTGCTGCGAGCCATGCTGAATTAAAGAGGCGTGTGACAGGAAAGCAAAGGGCATATTTGATTGAGGCAGACTGACAGCCCATCCTGATAGATAAGCTCCTCAATGTCAGACATTGAATTCGTGATATGATCGCGCCTTCAGCGCCTGAGCCAGTTCCAAGTATATGTAGGCATTTCTGCCATTTTTGTAGGTATCGATGGTTGAGCTGAGCTCCCGGTTGTAAAGTTTTAATGAAGCTCTGTTAATTTGATTATGTATGAACTTATGAGACATCTCGCCTTATGAATCCCAGTTTCTTTCATGCTTTTGTTTACACTGTGTTAGAGCAGCTCGAAATTGGAGGATCCAGTCGAGCTATAGCTATTATAGGATGATGTTGTAATGGATCATTGTAATAGTTATACTGTCTCTAATCAGTTCTTGTAATTTCCATCACTGAGTGACTTGGAATTGGAGGATCCAGTCAAGTCCCCTTTCAGTTCCTTAAGACCCTGAACCAAGCGGATCTTGCATTCAGAGTCTTTCTTCTACAAACTGTTGTAAGCCTGTTGCCCAAAGTCGTTTGTTCACCCTTCTTATCAAGCCTTCCACCTATTCACCCTTAATCAACCCACTGGCTAAAGTTAGGATTCCAGACCTCCTTTGTTCTTTACGCACCAGACTCAGTCCATGAGTTAGAGTGATACCTCCTCGAGCCATTATCTCCATTTGATCACCCCTGATAAACAAACCGTGACATAAAACTGATGGGTGTCGGGCTCAGCTCCTGCAAGCAATCCAGGAGTGACTTCTGACGCTAACATTTCTGGCGCCGTTGCCGGGGACGAAATTGAAGATTTTCCCTGGGTGGAACGACATTGAGCATCTGAATCCGAAGGTGCATCGGATTATCGGGGCCTTTCATGATTGCTAATTTGCACCTGGCGACTCCATTGTGACGACTATGCTGGGGAGACCCTGCTCTATCAATTGTGGCTTTCAGAGGCAGACACACGCGGTCTCATCCACAACTGCCCCTAGCTACACCTGAAACCGATCCGGAGGTGGTCCTCAGAAAAGGAAAGGCTCCTGAAGAAGAAGCTTCCACCGCCGAAACAGGTAATCCGCCATCTCCTTCTGTAAGAACTCTATTTTCTCCCCCTCAGTTTCTTGATAGACCTCCTTCACAAGTTTCCCGTTTCCTGAATTTTGGAAGTGTTCCTGCTGAGTTTTCCCCTCCTGGTCTGGGATTGGAGGGAAAAATCATGGTCACTCCCTCCTCCTTGAATCACCTCTTGTTTCCCACCCCACCCCGAGATTCATTCCCTATAGCCCCTTCGCGAACTCCTTCTCCTCCAAGTTCTCCTCCACCTAATATTCCTATGGCCGGAGCAAATTCCCCTATGACCGAAATAGAGGTCATCATAGCCGCTAGATACGCTCCCCTCGTGCTACCACAACCTCTCAATAATCTCCCAACAGAAGGGTACCTTAAGCAGCTGCCCAAGTTTACAGGCGAGGGGGATATAACTGCTGAAGAGCATCTAGCAGCGTTTTATACTTTCGCAGATGATAATGTTATCATGCACACAAACGTATGGATGAGGATTTTTGTCCATAGTCTCCAAGGAGAGGCTAGAAACTGGTCCAGGGCCCTGCCTCCTGGGTCTATCGATGGGATCAGAGCTCTAGATAATGTATTTTTGAGGCAGTGGGGAGATAAAAAAGACTTCATGTATTACATGACAGAGTTTGGGTCGTTGAAGAGAAAAGAAGGAGAGTCTGTTTCTGACTTCTCCAAGAGATTTAATAAAATGTACAACAAAATTCCTGCTGAGATAAAACCCTCCGAAGCCTCTGCAAAGATCACTTACTCCAGCGCCTTTGATCTTGATTTCTGCCTACTGTTAAGGGAAAGAAGAGTTGCCACGCTGGCACACATGCAAGACGCAGCCGTGGAGGTAGAGTCCAACATATTGGTTGTCAACCGACTCAGAAACGCCGGTGATAGGAATACGCCCAAGAGCAGGCCTGAAACTTCCTCATCCAGTCCCTCTCTCCTGCCCCATCAGACAGATGAAACAGCTAGAATGCTAAAATCGCTTGCTACCAAGATAGAAAGGTTGGAATTAGAGGGGAAGCCCATGTGCAGAAATCCCCAGAACACTGATAATAGAGGTTTCAGACGACCTGCTAACAATGTGCCCCAGGTTTTCCCGAGGGAACAAAGGGGAAAAGACAGAGATGATCAAAGGGTCCAAACCCCCCTCCAAAACAACCTAGTTGATCATGAGGAAAGAGATGATATAGATGAGTTTGGCCCAGAAATTCACTGTATTGAAGAAACCCCTCCTTTTCCCCACTTGACTCAGTCTGCGTACGAAAGATCTTTGATGAACATTCAGATCCATGAGTTAGGGAAGGGAGAAAGGGTTGGTCACACTCCTAACAGATATAACCTCAGGTCGAGAAGGAAAGAAGGAGACTTCGACAGCTCAGACTCGCCCCTCATAGCAGATAGGCCTACCAAAGCGGCAGCAGCCACAACTAAAGAAAAGAAGACTCAGAATGTTTCGTCGACAGCCAAAGAGCCTGTCAATGAGGTAAGAGAAGCTCCTAAACCTACCCCCTCCTTCAATTTTGAGCATGAGATTCAGAAGATTAGGATTCCTGTACCTCTCTCTGAGCTGGTTAAAAATGAAGACTTCAAAAGGTCCCTCTCCAAGTTGCTACAATCTGAATCCCCCTAGCCTCCCTCTGACTCAATAAACCTTCAAGATGAGAAGCCTGCAGTCGTCTTAGGGCCCATGGTAGAAGATAGAGATGATTCATCCCCTCCCTTCTACACATCCCTGAATATACATGATAAAGTACTACACAACTGCCTCATGGACTCAGGGGCTTCCCATAATCTTATGCCCAAAATAGTAATGGAGGAGCTAGGATTAGAAGTGACCAGGGCCTACCATGATTTATACTCTTTTGATTCAATAAGGGTGCAATGTCTAGGAGTCATCAAGGACCTGGTGGTTTCTCTGTTTCAACTGCCCATGAAGAGTATGGTCATGGACATTGTTGTAGCTGATGTTCCTCCCAAGTTCGACATGTTGTTATCAAGGTCTTGGATTAAAAGACTTGGAGGAACGTTACAGATGGACCTCACGTATGCTACCATCCCAGTGTTCGGAGGGGAGCATAGAAGACTATACAGGGAAGCCCAACTGGCCTACATAATCAGTGATGAAGCCAACCCTACCAATCACCCCATCTTTGCCTTGGATACTGATT
>SNQJ01S0001334.1:229609-253167 GCA_010110895.2 Picea sitchensis
GACCTCACGTATGCTACCATCCCAGTGTTCGGAGGGGAGCATAGAAGACTATACAGGGAAGCCCAACTGGCCTACATAATCAGTGATGAAGCCAACCCTACCAATCACCCCATCTTTGCCTTGGATACTGATTTAGGCTCCAGTTTACTGCAGCTCACCCATGCCCCCGAGCCTCCTTTGAAACTCAGAAAGTCGCCCATTGTTTCCCCTGAGGTTCCTCCCTCCATCACCCCAATCTGGAAAATGTTTTTTGATGGAGCTTGTTCCCGAGAAGGCGCCGAAGCTGGAGTGGTTTTTGTGTCACCTGCTCAGGAGACCACATCTCTGTCATACAAATTAGAATTCGAAGCTACTAACAATGTGGCAGAGTACGAAGCTCGTATACTAGGATTAAGAGCAGCAAGGGAAATGGGAATCCAGGAGATAGCAGTGTTCGGAGATGTCGAGTTGGTAGTCCAGCAGGTCATAAGCGCTTATCAGGCCAAGCATCCTCGACTCATGAGTTATCGAAATGAGGTATGGGACCTAATTGACAGTTTCTTCTCAGCGTTCAACATTTCTTTCATCCCAAGAGGAGAAAACACAGTGGCAGATTCTTTGGCTTCATCAGCAAGCATTTTCAAGGTCCCCTTACCGCCCAAACTAAGGTATGATGTAGAAGTAAAATACAGGCCCTCCATACCTGACAATGTCAAGCATTGGAAGGTGTTTGAGGATGATCTTGAGCTAAAGAAATTCTTGGAGACTATCGAAGAATTTTCAAAGATGCATATCGACCAAGATTCCGTCTCTGAGGAAGAGTTTGATGGGGGTGAGTTGCTGAGTAAAATAGCGAAGCATGACATTATTCAGCTACCTAGCAATCACATCCCGAGGGGACTAGTCCCATTGAAAAGATTGTTCGATGGGAATGATGTGGCAATAAAGGGAAGAGTTTCAGGGGATGATGTTGACACAGCCGAGTGCAACATTGGCACACCAGAAGAGCCTAAGTTTGTCAAGCTGTCAACGTGTTTGACCAAGGAGCAGAGGATTGAGTATACCGAGTTGCTGAGAGAGTTTGCTGATGTGTTTGCATGGACCTACAAAGACCTTAAGACGTATGACACATCTGTCATTGAGCACAAGATCCCACTGAAAGCAGAGGCTAAACCATTCAGGCAGAAGTTGAGGCAGATAAATCCCATGTTGCTACCTGTCATGGAGAAAGAAGTGAAGAAATTGTTAGATGCCTGAATCATTGTCCCATTGAGGTATTCTGAGTGGGTGGCCAATTTGGTTCCAATAAGAATGAAAAGTGGGGAAATCAGACTCTGTGTTGATTTCAGAAACTTGAATAGAACCTCAAAGAAAGACAATTATCCCCTGCCCAACATGGAACACATATTGCAGAAGGTCACTGGTGCATCTAGAATATCCATGATTGATGGTTTCTCTGGTTACAATCAGATATCAGTCACGCCTGAGGACAGAGAAAAGACAACTTTCACCACTCCTTGGGGTACATTCATGTATGCCAAAATGCCTTTCGGACTGATGAATGTTGGAACAACGTTTCAGCGAGCTATGGATATAGCGTTCGTAGGGGAGAAGGATCAGCTTGTGGTAATCTATCTGGATGATATCACAGTCTTCTCCAAGACAGACAAGGAGCACTGCTGCCACTTGAGAAAGGTCTTCATGAAGTGTCAGAGGTATGGCTTATCCTTAAACCCTAAGAAATCCTTGTTTGCTATGAAGGAGGGGAAGTTGCTAGGCCATATAGTATCGGCAGAGGGAGTGAGGATTGACCCTAGCAGGGTGGAAGCAATTCAGACCCTGTCACTTCACAGATCTAAAAAAGAGGTTCAGGCATTTTTGGGAAAGATAAATTTTCTAAGGAGATTCGTCTCAAATTTTGCCGAGCTCGTGAAACACATCACAACCATGCTCAGAAAGGGAAATGAAGTAAAATGGACCACTGAACCCAGGGAATCTTTTGTCCAAATAAAGAAGGCGTTGACTGAGGCACCTGTGCTAATCAGCCCCGATTATTCCAAAGATTTCCTGATATTTTCTTTTTCTTCCTGTGATACAGTAACGACAGTTTTGTTGCAGAAAAATGATCAAGGGCAAGAGCAACCTATCGCCTTCTACAACAGGGCATTGAAAGACGTTGAACTCCGGTACGAGATCATGGAAAAGCAGGCCTATGCATTGGTGAAATCTCTCAAAGTTTTCAGAGTCTATGTCTTGCATTCAAAGATCATTGCATATGTTCCTTCGGCCTCTTTGAAGGACATTCTTATACAGCCCGGCATGGATGGGAAAAGAGGTAAGTGGATTGCCAAGATTCTAGAATTTGATCTGGAAATTAAGCCCACCAAGCTGATAAAGGGACAGGGTTTAGCCAAATTGCTAGTTGAATCCAACTGCAAAGCCTTGAGGATTAACTTCGTCAATGAGCAAGCTGAGTCATCCAGCAAGCATTTTCAGGGTGCCTCACCACTAGCAGCCTGCGACTGGTACAAGGATATCTTGTATTTTCTACAAGAACTAAAGCCTCCTGATGGATTGGGAAAAAACAAGGCGAGAGCTTTAAAGCTCAAGGCGATCAAATATTGCCTCATTGACCAAACCATGTATTGGAAAGACCCCTTAGGGTTATTATTAAGATGCCTGGATCCACAAGAGGCCCAGAAGGTTATGCTTGATTTCCATAGCGGTCTCTGCAGAGGTCATCATTTCTGGAAGACCACAGCTCACAAGGTCCTCCGGGCTGAGTACTATTGACCCACTTTATTCCCTGACGTCTGCAGAGAAATTAGAGCTTGCATCAAATGCCAGAGGTTCTCAGGAAAGCAGCAGCTCAAATCTCTGTCGTTAAAGCCTGTAGTAGTTTCAGCACCTTTTCAGCAGTGGGGATTGGACTTCATTGGAGAAATTCATCCTCCCTCAAGTGGCCAGCACAGATGGATCCTCACTGCGACAGATTACTTTACCAAGTGGATAGAAGTTGTTCCCACCAGGAGCACTTCTCACAAAGTAATTATCAGCCTCCTGGAGGATGTCATGGCTAGATTTGGTTGCCCTAGCAGAATTGTCACTGATAATGCCGCCCCCTTCAGGTCTGAGCCTCTGGTCAAGTTCTGTGAACAGATTGAGATTTCACTGATTCACTCTACCCCCTATTATCCTCAGGGAAATGGACTCACGGAATCTTTCAATAAAGGTTTGATCAAGCTCATTAAAAGATTATTGGAAGATAATAAAAGGGCCTGGGATGCAAAACTCAAATTTGCTCTATGGATTGACCGAGTGACAACAAAGAAGTCCCTAGGCATTTCACCCTTCCAACTTGTTTACGGAACAGAGGCCGTTTTTCCCACTCAACTCGCCTTACCCGTGGCAAAATTCCTCCAGCACCTTGAAGAGGAGCCTGACCATATGGTCAAAAGAATTCATCAGATGGTGGAAGTGCAGCAGACCAGGGAGCAGGTCATGAACAAGGCCCACGATCATCAGCAGAAGATCAAGCAGGCTTTTGACAAAAGGGTCAAGAAAAAGGAGTTTGAGATCGGGGACTTGGTATTTAAATGGGACGCACCCAGACAGGATAAAGGCAAGCACAACAAGTTCGACGCCCTCTGGATCGGCCCTTTTAAAATCTCTGAGGTTTTCTCCAACAACACCTATGGGTTGCAAGATCTGGAGGATGAAGAGGTTTTCAACAGCCCAGTAAATGGGCATTTTCTGAAAAAATGTTTTATTTGAGCCTCAGTCAGCTCCTTTGTTTGTAAATATTGTCTTTTACTACTTTGATTATTTTTTCTTTTTGTATGTTTTCGGCTTAATAAATGACTCCATAGCCCAACAGCGAGGCATTGAAGCTGCGGAATGAGTCCTTAGAGCATCGCAGGGACGACTCTATCCCCCATGGAGCCTAATGTTAGCGATATTACTTGTCTCGGGATTAGGCGTATCAGTTCTACAGTTTGCACAAGAAGCACCTGAGCATATCACGAGAGAATCCCATTTTGTAGCAGCAAGTCAAGCAAGCGAGCGGGCAAAGTTTTGTCTTCAGCAGTCGAGAACCATCCTCAAAGCAAATTGACGGCCAGAATCTTACAGAAGAGATCGACGATATCTCGTCAGTCGTTAGATCTCTGAAAGTTGCGCCGAGGTTAACCCCCGAGTGTGCAGAGGAGGAAGATCGAAGTTTTTAAAGATAAGAAACTCTTGCATATGTAGGAATCGCGATTCACGATTTCCCGACGGGATCAGAGTCGTCCATCAGCAGGGACACGTGTCGAGAGATCCCGTAGAGTCGGGGATCGAGGAACTAAAAGTCACGTGCACATGACAACAGGAATCGCGATATCCCGATACGCGATTTCTCGGCGAAGTTAAGGACCATAGTGGGAGACAGGTGGCAGGTTTTCGCAACGGGAACGGACCGTTGACATGTCAACGAACATGAGCCATCGGGTTTCGGGGAATCGCGAGTCTCGGGGACTTGTGTATCGAGACACCAGAAACCCCGAAACCCGATACAGAGTCGGGAAAGGGTCACGGTGAAGTTCAAAAAACCGTGAGGAAAGAAGAAAAGACCTGTAGGCTGGATCGGGTGTCCATCAGGGATTCCACTCGGGGTTCCAAAAAGGCCGCTTCGGTTCGACAGGAAGGAGAAAGAGGGTGGGTGAAGCCTCACGTCACCCATTTATTGCAGAGCATGGAGGTCCCGGCCGAAATTTACCTAGGAGGGTCCCTTGTACCGGTTTTCTTCAGGAAAGCCACGCCGAGTCTCCAACTCACCAGAGGAGCCTGCACACGCCAATTCAATATTCAAGGGGCTCAGCTACCCCCTGGTGCGAGCCATGCTGAATTAAAGAGGCGTGTGACAGGGAAGCAGAGGGCAGATTTGATTGAGGCAGACTGACATCCCATCCTGATAGATAAGCTCCTCAATATCAGGCATTGAATTCGTGATATGATCGCGCCTTCAGCGCCTGAGCCAGTTCCAAGTATATGTAGGCATTTCTGCCATTTTTGTAGGTATCGATGGTTGAGCTGAGCTCCCGGTTGTAAAGTTTTAAGGAAGCACTGTTAATCTGATTATGTATGAACTTCTGAGACATCTTGCCTTATGAATGCCAGTTTATTTCATGCTTTTGTTTACACTGTGTTAGAGCAGCTCAGAATTGGAGGATCCAGTCGAGCTATAGCTATTATAGGATGATGTTGTAATGGATCACTTATCAAGCCTTCCACCTATTCACCCTTAATCAACCCACTAGCTGAAGTTAGGATTCCAGACCTCCTTTGTTCTTTACGCACCAGACTCAGTCCATGAGTTAGAGTGATACCTCCTCGAGCCATTATCTCCATTTGATCACCCCTGATAAACAAACCGTGACATAAAACTGATGGGTGTCGGGCTCAGCTCCTGCAAGCAATCCAGGAGTGACTTCCGACGCTAACAGGAAGTGTTGCCACTTCCCTCGTTTTAGTGAAGAATGAAATCCAACACAAGAGACTTCCCTGAGACTTCCCTAGCAAACTCAAGGAATCCTATAGCAAGAAAGGATCAAATCTTCAACCTCCTTTATTGGTTACTTAAATACACCATCACTAGGCTAAGATGATTGAAGTAAATTCAAGGTGGTTAAATGAAGCAATTTCTAGATTTGTATATGTAAAGTATCTTGGACCATTAATGATGTTTACCAAGCCAAAGTAAGTCAAAGAGATGCCCCAAACACTAAAAATCAAGAGAAAATATATAGTTGTTGTAAAACATGTATTAAAGATGATTAGCTACAACAATATGTCAAGTTACAACAGCATAAACAAAACAGCCCTTACAATAAGCAAGCATGCAATAAACTAGGGCTGAAAAACATGAATTAAACTAGGATTTGATGAATAATTAATTGTTGAAATGTGTATGGCACAAAACAACTCAAAAGATGTTAGATGTTAGATGTCAAGCCTTAAAAGGTTGAAAATTATAATAGCAATGCAATAAATGATGTCAAGATGCACTTCAAACTAGAAGATGCAAATAAACCCTAGATGTCAAGCTAGAAGTTGGTTGAAAATAAAGAAGAACTTGCAACAAACCCTAAGAAAACAAAGGATAGGAGAAATTGGGGTTTAAAACTTGCTAGGAAGGGAAGAGACTAGTCTCGTCCAATCCGCTTAGGCATATGGAGTCAAAAATGAGCTTTCTTGGGAGACAAAGGAAAGCTTTGGCTAAACCCTAAAGTAGTCCACTACAAACCTTAAGGATTAACGAATAGAATGAAAGCTAGGTTAGTCCACTACAAACCCTAGAAATCGTTCTATGTCTCTTGACAAGCTTAAGATGGACCTTGGATAAAACCTTAGGGCAGTACACTACAAACCCTAGAACTCTATCCTACAGGAAAACAACTAGGGTAGTCCACTACAAACTCTAGATATTTCCCCTATGTCCTTAAACAATTTTTAAACAATGATAATAAGGGAAAGTAGTCCACTACAAACCTTCCTAGGGTTTCAAGATAAGGTTTATTCAAGAGAAATACAAAGTAGCATGCACTATCACCACTTTGATAAACACATTAACACTTAATACATTCGAGAAATAAACCAACAAAGACTTAGAAAGAGCACTTACTTCAACCCATGATCCTTATCTAAGTGCCCAATGCATTAAATGTAACACTTTGTCTCAAACAATAGCTAATGTACCTCATTTGTTGGACCACCATCATCAGATGAGCGTGTTGATCAAGTGAATGAGCTAAGCAATGATGAGGAAGAGGCATTTGAGGGGTTGCTATCTATGGAAATTGTTGGTCATCATCTTTGAGACCAATGTCCACAATTTGGATCATGAAGAGTTATCTCCTTTAGTTACCCCTAGGTGAGAAGGGGTAACAGGGTTCATGCCTCCTAATTATTCCAAACAATTTCTAATGTTTTCCTTTGTATATTGTCTATTTTTGTATCGCTACCAAAGTTTGACAATTTGTGGCTTGACCCATACAAGATTGAAGATGTTGCTCATCTGAATACTTTCTACTTAAGTCATCTGGATGAAGAATAGATACAACTACTCATGAATGCCAAAATAGAATAGAAAGAATAAGCTCATATGAGCATTAGAATAGTAATAGTTTCATTTATGCATTTGTTCTCTTTGGCATATGGTTCATGCCTTATTTGTAGAGCCACTTGATGAATAAAACATTATGAATGATTGAATAAATAATGTGGGATTATGGGATGTGAAATTTAAAAATATCCCACCACTATTACTTAGCAGTGCAATTGCAGATTCAACTGGAATAAAAATATTCTATAATTCTCTTACACTCAAGCTTAACAAACTCCTGATGATGATCTAAGCTTGGGAATCGAATCGTCGAGAAAATTAAAACAAGAATGCAGTTCCACTCTCATAAAAAGAGAGTCGTCCCCATGTGGACCCAAATTGTTACCACTTTCACCTTTGATATGCAAATCGGGTAAAATGAAGAGCTTCAAGAAGAGCACCCCTCATTGAGGTGATCCTAAAACACCCTTGATATGGTCAAAACACACTTCAATGGCATATTGAACAAGAAAGGGTAATAAACAACCCTCATGGAGGAACACCCTAGCATAAAGGAGGCTAATACACTTTGAAATTGCGAACTAGTGTTGCATTTATTGTTGATGAGGTCAACACTAATGAAAGGGGTCCCAACTTAAAGGAAAGTCTTGCTTTTAAAATAACTATTATTGAAGACATTGACCCTGACCCAATTGAAAAATAGATATACAAGGCTCATTTTGAAAGAGAAAAAGGGCATTTGATTTGGAGAACTTATGTCGAGGAGAGAAGAGGTGTACTAAGGTTTTGGGGAGTCTTGGAAGGCGCACCCTACCTATAAAAGCCTTTAGGTGGTATTGTGTGGACTTGTCAAACCATAAATAACCCTTATAAAGAAGTACCTTGATTAGGGTTTGCCCATGATAGGAACTTCTACATAGAGAAAAGCTCATTACCAAAGTGAGAAAAGAGTGTGAACAACTACAGGGCTTAGTGGAATATCTTGCAAAAGCGAATAAGTCAAAGGGCATTTCAAGTGAGATTTATCATCTTTTTGTATTTCCATGGATGAATTTAATCATTGAAATTACTCCTACAAAATTGTTGTAATCATCTTTGAAGGGTTAATTCTACTCCAATATTTGATAATCTTGAAGTGTAACCCTCATTGTTGTTTGTTATCATTGTTCAATAGATTAAATTTGTTGTCATTTGTGAATGTTGAAAGGTTGCTACTATCTTTTATTGTTCAAAGTTGCACATCATCCCATGTCAATTTGTGATTGTAGAGAGGTGCACCTTTGGAAGGGCCCTCCTTTTAATTTTTGCATATCAAAGAAAAATCTATATGGCTGGTTAAAACATGTTATTAACAACATATTCACACTTCCTTTCATCATGTTCAAACCTTCTTGATTATTTGATCATAACTCCATAGCCACCGGTCTACTCTTTCTCACATTATCTCAAATAAAATATCAAAAAATAATCTTTTATAGGGTTCCTTGTGCCAAAAAAACACAAACGTAAAATAAAATGAAGCAATGTTGTGATGGCATTGGGCAATCTTCCCAAATGCCCAGAGTTATACTTTGTAAAGGGAAATTATAACGTTTAAAGTGCAAATTTGAGTGGTAATGAAGAGAGCAAAATTTTCCTCAAATAAGTACTTTTATCTCTTCATTAACCCTTTTCATTTACTCCACTTTATAATCATGTAAATTTAAATCATTCTAGCATTATCAAGGTCGAAGGGTTAGGAATACTTTAAAGTAAGTCTAAAGATGATTTTCTTTAGGTCCATATTTATTTTCACCATTCTTGTGTCACTATGTGTGAAGGGAATTTATAACATTTAAAGTGCAAATTTAGAAAACAAAAAATTCCTCAAATTTAATTTCTTCTCCCTTTAAGTTACTCCTCTATAAACATGTAAATTTAACTTATTCTATTATTGAAGGTCTGAGGGTTAGGAGTACCTTAAAGTAAATCTTGTTCTGGTCTTTAGGTCCTTAAGTTCTTCTATCTCTTCATAGACCCTTTTAAGTTACTCCACTATATATTCTATCATTATTGAAGGTCCGGGGGTGAGGAATACCTTAAAGTCGATCTAGTTCTTTTCTTTAGGTCCTTATTTAATTTCACCATTCTTATGTGTCTTTCTTAGGTCATAATATCCCTCCCTCCTCTCCACGATATAACCATTCTTATGTCTTGGGTCGTAATATATCTCCCCTTCCTCTAACATCAATGTCTTAAATGAGCAACAAAAAGGTAGCCTCATTGTAAAACCATTCATCGTATTTCTCCAAACAATTAGAAAGGTACAAAATACCACCGGAATAAACAACTTAAGCTATCCAATAGGACTTTTTTGACACCAGGTAAGCAAGTCACATATACAACATTGAATATTGAATATTGTATGGGGCAGGATGGATTAAATGAACTTTCCCTTTTACCAAATTCCATAAGTATTTGCTAGAGCATCTTCGCAAAGAAATATACCACTAGCGATGAACGCTTGATAGACAAGTAACATATACAACATTCAATGATGTATATTGTATGGGGTTAGATGATTAATGGACTTTCCTTTTCACCAAATTCCGTGAGTTTTGCTGCATTTGCTAAAGCATCTTCGCAAAGGAATATACCACTAGCTATGAATGAACTTTCCTTTTTACCAGATTCCATAAGTATTGCTGCATTTGCTAAAGCATCTTCTCGAAGAGATATACCACTACCATAAACTAGCTATGATTCATGATCGTTAAATGTCACAAGAATATAGATAAATATTAAAAGGTGATAATTGCAAGCTTATTTTCTGATTCAAGGAATTTGATGAGAATAACTACTACATGTTCCATAAATTTATAAATGGTCTGATAATATTTTTTTCACAATACCATCCAAGAATCTACAAGTTGCAAAAAGCAAATCCTCTTTTCAATTCTTTCATGCCACCTAGAAGGTACCAGGATGATTCATTTGGTTCCATATATGTCTATCAGAATCCCATCCATCATCAGATCTTGTCATGCTTAATCAGTCTTTAACATATTCAAAACCTGGATCATCCTCGTATCAAATAAAACAATATGAACCCCAAACCTAAGGTGACAACTTTTGGCTCTATGGTAGTCTGCGAACTCACAGTCGCATGGTCATTATCTTGAGTTGCATGGCAGATTTTTCTTATAATGGAAACTTTGTCTGTACTTCCAGCACCTTTGTTGTTTTGATTCTGGCCAAATGGGAAAGAAATCCTTCCCTGGAACAGGGAGAATTTAGGTAAAATAGATTTGTAAGTATAATCAAACCATAATAATCTATTAGCAGAGATCAAAAGAGAAAAACGTGACTTCGTTTAGAGAAGTAAATACATGCTTTCAAACATTGGAAGGCACAGATCGAGAGAAAAAAATTCCCCCCTTCAAAAAAGCTTTCCAATCTCTTTATAAACCCCTTGAATGACTTTTTCTACTTTTTCCACTTTTACGTTACTTTAGATCTATGGGCCACTCATTACAAGTCTAAGATCATCTCCACTGTTCCTCACTTTTCCAAACTTTTATCCCTTAATAACCATTTCATGTGTTTTGCCAGGCCTATTCATTTCAAATCATGAAAGTGCCAAAATGACAAGGTAATTGTCTCAAATGACATTATTAACTAATGTGTCCAAGCATGCCACAAATTACTCGAGAAAAAGCATTCTTGAACAACCATTATGATCATAGTTAAGGTAGCATTCTTCAAAAAACACCAAGCCAAGAAACTCTAGACTAAAAACGATTGATAATTTGCAAATTCAAAGAAATCAGAAAACAAAGAAAATAGAAAACATTCTTAAAAACAATAAAAAAAAGAAGAGCAAAAAAATCCGAAGATAGTATGCACATTCAACAGATCTAGAACCTAGACATGTTCTACCTTGAGAAATGTCATGGAAACCCTTCAGCAAGCTCATTCCATTCCTGTAAATTCACTTTGTGCCCTAGACACTGATTGTTACAAGTCAAAACTTATGCATTTCTGTTTCAAAAGTCAATTCCTGCAAGGTTTTTCTTCTTAATTCAGTAGCATAGTTTTCTGGCATCAACCTGTTAAAGCAGCATTTGTTAAAAACATTATTTGGACATCTCTTCCAAAAACAGAGGCAGCCTCATGTTGATTTTTCATAAGCATTAGGTTAAGCAAGAAGTTCATTCCATTTTATCATTTAACCATAACCATAAATGCTGCAGCAACCAAGATCACAAGAAGAAGCACCATGCACAAGAACACAAAATGTATCCTGGGAAACCCTTCTCAACAAGGGAAGAAAACTCAGCCAAATCCTTTGCTATAATCTTCAAGAGAAAGACCTTTACCACCAAGAAAGACCCAGCACACAAGAGGGTGGTCAAACCCTAGAACTCTAGCGCCCAAGAGAGGTGCGCACCTTTTGCCAAAGAAGTGTACTTGCTGAAATTTCCAAACTCACAAGAAAGATATATTTCCTCAAAGGGGATCTTACCTTTACTTATACTAATCTAATTCTGTCAACAGAAGTGTCTATTGGCACAACAGGGCCGATCTCACTTAGACATATTATTTATTATTATTATAATAATTAATATTAATATTAATTATCTTTTACATTTATTATTAGACACAATAAGGTAGGGCCGACCTGTACTCTTTACATAACAATTACGGTTACAGGTAGGTCCGACTCTTGAACAATATATAGCAAAGGATCTGAAACACCCACTAGTGCTCATCCACTAGGGGCACATACATAGGGATGTCATAGCTCTGATTCATTGCATTACACAGAAGAACCAGGTCTTCACATGTTCACTTGTGCTCGTCCACAGGCACATCCACTCTACAGATCTGCTTTCCCACTGTCACCGACAGGAGGATCATCTGGAGTCTTCTCGTCAACTCTACTGCTCAGAGAAGGCTAATACATCATCTTCATTTTTGTTCTCATGATGATGCACCCAACACTTTGGGATTTCACACATTCACCTTGTGCTCAGCCATAGGCACGTCCTAACTCAACAAATCGCTTTTCCACTGGATAATCATCTGGAGTTCTTCTCAACTCTCTGAATGGAGGAGGTCATCTCTATGTTCCCAGTTCTGTCTCAGGCAAGAACCACGTACCCTTCTTGGGGGCTTTCTCTCAGGTTTGTAAGCTGAGAGAAAGACTTCACATAGCTACAATGATCCACACCTCACAGGTTTGTAAGTTGGAGAATGTCTCACATAGTTGCAATCATTAACACTCCCTCTCAGCTAGGGAGGCATTCTTCATCATGCCAAGTCTCATACAGATATACTCTGAATTTTGTTTTTGACTGGAGTCATCAATACTCCCTCTCAACTCGGAAGGCGTTCTTCACCAAGTTTGTTTGGTGTAAATGTTTGCAATCTGCTCAGGTGTGGGAAGGTACTGCAAGTATGCGTCATATCTCTGACATAAGAATATTTCATCTCATTGTGTTTCAATCCATTAGGAAACACTGGATTCTTTAAGGAGATTTATACACGGCTCTTGATTATCATCATAAGATCCATCTCATGGTCAAGTAAAACTGTTAGAAGTTTGTGAAGCCACATTGCTTCGCTCAATCACTGTTATATGCTCCAACTTTGTGGTACTCAAGGCCACAGAGTTTTGTTTCTTGCTGCATTAGGAAACCATGGCAATCTTCATGGTAGAACATCAATCAGGTGTGCTCTTTCGGTCCACTATACTTTCTGCTCAATTTGAATCATCATGTCCAACAAGCTTAAGTTCATACTGGAGGCATATCTCAGGCCATATCCAATTGTGCCTCGTAAATACATGATTTGTTGTCGTCTAGTGAGTCTGTCTTGGTTGACTCATGAAATGACTAGGTCCATTTATTGTATGGCATGAGTCAAGTCTGGTGTTAACTAGATGCATCAGTGATCCAACCAACTGTGGATTAGTCTCGTTTGAATTGTTGTCAATCTTCTCCTTTCGATCCATCGCGGTGGATTTTCATTCTATCATACTTCTTGTCTCAAGAAGTTTATGCATCATATTTAGAATTTTCATCTTGAGTTTTTAGAAGTCAAGGGTTACTTCTATACAACAACACGGCTTTCTGAATAAGTCATCAAATCAGGCTCTTGTTACCTTACTGTAATGAGATAGCTTTGGATCAATAACACTCTTGTTTGGAATCCAAACTCAACAAGAATCTATCTCTCTGATATAGCTTCCAACTCATGGATGATAGTACGGAAGGAAGTGTATAAGGTTCACTGAATCAAGTGTCTTATCATAGACAACTCCCTATGTTTGTGAGAAACCTCTGGCTATAGATCTTGTCTTGTATTTCTTGACACTTTCATTTGTTGCATGCTTGATCATATAGATCTACTTAGAAGTTATCACATATTTTCCTTTCTGATCCTTGAATAATATCTTCATGCATCATTCTTTAAGATATACGGGTATTCTTCTATTATGGCATTTTTCCATACCAGTTCTCTCGTTGCTTCTCTAAGAAAAGAAGTCTCAGCATCAATGAAGTGGCTCATGACTGAAGGACAGTTCGAAAAACTCTTTTGCTTTCTTGGAATGTGCCTTGAGAAGCTTGTATGTTTCTCTGCCTCTTGTAGAGTGGGTCTAGAAGGGCCTTTTAGGCCTTACTGCAATATCTTTGAATATGTATCGCCTGAAACAACTGGATCAACTTGAGTAAGGTATGTCTCCCTTTGAACTGTTGAAGGGGGAGAAGTTATTTGTTTCACTGTCAATTTTTATTTGTGATTCTCTGAATCTTTGAAGGAGTATCTCTTATTTAAGAACATCATTTATGCTTGTTCGTGTATAATAAACAACTTACATATGGTTTGGACTCCCGTACCAGGGATAACGGTCCAAGTCTTTGAGAGCTCTTATACTAGGAACAATGTCCTTCATTTATTGAAAAATACAATCAACTATAAAATTATAGATCAAAAGATTTAACTAGTTTGTAGTCATGTCTTTTAGAGGAAGTACTTCTCTCTCTTCTCTTCACTCTCTTGAGGTGGATCTGGATCAATGTCAGCAGTGGAAGCATATTGTCTTCCCTTCTTCCTGGTTGGACAATTTCTTGCAATGTGTCCATACTTGTCACATCTGAAGCACTGAATTTCGGAAGCATCTCTTCTTTGATAACCTGGATTGGATGGAGGCTTTTCACCTTTAAATGTTCGCCTGAAATTTCTTTTGAATCTTCCTCCCTTCGTTGTATGAAGTGCAAGGGCATGATTTTCTTCTGGAGAATCTTCCACTCCTTTGTTTCTAAGTCTAAGTTCTTCTTGAGTGTAATCTATCCATAGTCGATCAAAGGTTGGAAGAGCTTCTCTTCCACTGATACTTTGAATGAAAGGCTCCCATGATTTTGGAAGATTCTGGAGAGTGGTTAAGACAATTTCTCTATCAGACATGATTTCCCCAATGGTCTCTAGTTGTTCTTTAATCTCTGATAGCTTCATAAAGAAGAGTGCAACTGAGTCACCCTTTGTCATCTTGGTACTTTGAAGTTGGCTCTTTCAGGTAAGAGCTCTAAGAGTGTTGTCACTTTCAAACATCCCTTTTAAGACTTCATACATATCATAGGTTGTCTTTAGATTGACAATATGAGGTAAGAGGTGATCTCTTACTGAGTAGATAATTATTTTCCTTGCTCTGCATCATCTTCTTTTCTTATCTTCTTCTCCATATCAGTAGTTGTGTCTGGTAGAGTTTTAGTTGTTGCATCCAAGAGGTCTTCTTCTTCAAGAGTGACTAGAAGCTTTGATTTCTAGGGGTTGAAGTTGCTTGCTCCATCAAGCCTATCTTCCACTAATGTTTTGTTCTTCATTTGATTTGTTTCTTGAATCCTTGTAGACTGAATTGTGTTGGACTTATGACTACCAACAATCAATAATAACACAGTAATGTTGATTCAGAAAAATGTTCTTCAGAAATCCAGAAATAATATTTTGCGGGAAATTTCGGCACCCTAGAAACCCTAGGTCCAAAAATCAAAATTTCTCGGAATTTTGTTTTGAGAGCTTCTGGAGATGCGTTGGAGGAGGCCATACTCTCCTAAGCCAATAATAACCCCAGCGTCCAAGTTTGAAGGGGCTGAAACATCCAAGAAAGGAGGGTCGTACGAATTTTCTGGAAACCCTAGGAGGGTCGTACGGTTCTGCAGAAGAGTAGAAATGACCGGTAAAGGATGAGACTTGGTAGATGCTAGTGCAATGGGTTCTTTCAAGACCTATGCTCTGAAACCATGTTGATTTTTCATAAGCATTAGGTTAAGCAAGAAGTTCATTCCATTTTATCATTTAACCATAACCATAAATGTTGCAGCAACAAAGATCACAAGAAGCACCATGCACAAGAACACAAAATGTATCCTAGGAAACCCTTCTCAACAAGGGAAGAAAACTCAACCAAATCCTTTGCTATAATCTTCAAGAGAAAGACCTTTACCACCAAGAAAGACCTAGCACACAAGAGGGTGGTCAAACCCTAGAACTCTAGCGCCCAAGAGAGGTGCGCACCTTTTGCCAAAGAAGTGTACTTGCTGAAATTTCCAAACTCACAAGAAAGATATATTTCCTCAAAGGGGATCTTACATTTACTTATACTAATCTAATTCTATCAACAGAAGTGTCTATTGGCACAACAGGGTCGACCTCACTTAGACATATTATTTATTATTATTATAATAATTAATATTAATATTAATTATCTTTTACATTTATTATTAGACACAATAAGGTAGGGCCGACCTGTACCCTTTACATAACAATTAGGGTTACAGGTAGGTCTGACTCTTGAACAATATATAGCAAATGATCTATACACCCACTAGTGCTCATCCACTAGGGGCACATCCATAGGGATGTCATAGCTCTTATTCACTGCATTACACAGAAGAACCAGGTCTTCACACGTTCACATGTGCTCGTCCACTCGACAGATCTGCTTTCTCACTGTCACAGAGGGGAGAATCATCTGGAGTCTTCTCATCAACTCTGCTGCTCAGAGGAGGCTAATACATCATCTTCATTTCTGTTCTCGTGATGATGCACCCAGCACTTTGGGATTTCACACGTTCACCTTGTGCTCAGTCACAGGCATGTCCTAACTCAACAGATCGCTTTTCCACTGTATAATCATCTAGAGTTCTTCTCAACTCTCTAAATGGAGGAGGTCATCTCTACGTTCCCAGTTCTGTCTCAGGCAGGACCCACATATCCTTCTTAGGGGATTTCTCTCAGGTTTGTAAACTGAGAGAAAGACTTCACATAACTGCAATGATCCACACCTCACAGGTTTGTAAGCTGGAGAATGTCTCACATAGCTGCAATCATTAACACCTCACTCTACTACTATTAGAGCGGTAACACCTAATAATAGTGTTGTTCGAAGACCAAATGTTGGTGTCATACTAAATGTTAATGGAACAACATTAAATACAGGTTAGTTGAGGAGGTAGTTAAATAAATTATCACTTGACGTATAAAACACGCTAAAAACATGCTTATTGTGACATACTCAATGTACTTCTCCATTAATATAACATACATTCTTCATATATCTGTTTTTCTCATGATTATGGTCATGCATCTCTAAAAGCCAACATTGGCGTCGGAGTAATATGGATCCTCTGGCCTGTGATCAAAGAAGTGTGTGGGGCCAAGTTTGAAAGATTCAAGAGTCCAAGGATAGAGAAAAATTTGAAGTCTCGGAAAGAAAAGGCAAGGGTATGATTATTTATTTTCATGAAATTGGAAGTTTAGAAATATAAGAAATGTTTTTAAAAGCAAAGGTATGCAAAGGCATATTATTCATAGAAATTAGTGGATGGCAGAAAAGGCAAAATATGAAGCAATAATATATATTATATTCACCCAAACAGCAATTCTAAGTATCAAACAACATACATACCCTCCCCAACACAGCAACGGCAACTAAGAAATAGAATATTTCTAACAGAAATACTATGCAGCAACAATCAAATTTATTATTTGCAGACAGGCAGAGGCACAATTATTTTTAAACGGCAGATATTTTCTACATAAAGATACTCCCAGGCTCCAGCAGCAAAATGGCAGCTCTCAGTATTTGGCACAGAACATCAAACAAGGAAGCACAACAAGCAGCAGGATGAAGAACAGTTAGGGCATGTCACATCCCAGCATGTCAAGGAGAAAGATTGTAGATTCAGACTGTTAGGGCACATCTAATATGCCCTGCAGATGGTCGTCAAAATTCATAAGCAGACATGTCACGAAGAGAGTAGAAACATGCAGGATCGTTCCAGAATTCAAGACCAACTACATTTGGATATGGGTTTTCAACCAAAATGCCAGACAAGGGCATTCAGCAAGGTACCTATGTCATTGGTAGAAATTAAACCCATTGAGATATTTGTGGATTTGTAGCAATGCATGGGCACCGAGAGGGGAATTGAACTTGAGACCAAATATTTGTAGATATGGATCCTTAACCAAAATGCCAAACCAAGGCATTCCAAGTTACCCATGTCATTGGTAGAAATTCAACCCATGGAGTTGTATGGTGTTGACTGCGGTGATGCATGGGCACCACCAGTGGGGAGGGCAGGGTGGATCAAACTAAAGACTAAATGCCCTGTGGATATGGCTCCTTAACCAAATTACCAAAGCAGGTCATTCGGCAAGATAACCACGTAATTGGTAGAAATTTAACCTATGGAGTTGTATGTGAAGTTGTAACGTAACGATACACGCGCATTGCAGGTGGGACCAAACTCAAGACCAACTACCTATGGATATGGGCCCTTAACCAAAATGTCATATCAGGGCATTCCGCAAGGTACCCACATCACTGGTAAAAATTCAACCCATGGAATAATATGTGGAGTTGTAGCAATCAATGAGCACCGTGGAGGGGATTCACCGCAACACCAACTACCTATGGATATGGGTCCTTAAGCAAAATGCCAGACTAGGGCATTCAACAAGGTACCCTGTAATTGGTAGAAATTCAACCTATGGAGTTGTGTGTGCAGTTGTAGCAAAGTACGAGCATTGCAGGGGGATACCCAGGGAATAATATGTGGAGTTGTAGCAATGAATGAGCACCGTGGCAGGGATTGAACGCAACACCAACTACCTATCGATACTGGTCCTTAACCAAAATGCCAGACCAGGGCATTCAACAAGGTACCATGTAATTGGTAGAAATTCAACCTATGGAGTTGTGTATGGAGTTGTAGCAATGCATGGGCATTGCAGGGGGATCGTGCTCAAGGCCAACTACCTCTGGATATGGGTCCTTGACCAAAATCCCAGACCAGGGCATTTGGCAAGGTACCCACGTCATTGGTGGAAATTCAACCCAATTCAACCCGTGGAGCCATATGTGGACTCGTAGCAAATGTGCCAAAAGGTGAGTAGTTGGTGGCACCAATTTGGAGCCAAACGCAACCAGGCAGTGAACACAAAGACGTGACAGCCCTGACATGGCATTCAGCAGAAATTGAAGATTGCAGACATGTCAAACTAGGGCACATAGTCACCATTCAAAGACAACTGCACTTACAGATAGGTGTTTCAGTTTCTTCAAATTTTCAAAACATTTAGCAAACAACTTGGAGGTACTTTTTATTGAAATGGATCTTGAAAAAAATCAATGATCCTAACTTCCAAACCTGGAAGGTCAAAACTCGATTGCATTTAATGCATAAAAAAGTTTAAGGAATAGTTAATGGCACAGAACCAAAACCTGCTTAGCAAGACAAAATTGTCGAATGGCAGAAGAGGGACGACAAAGCCAAATCCATCATTGGGCTTGGTATAGATTGTTGAACTTTCTATAACCCAGCAAATGAAGTTAATGCCAATAATTTAACTTTAACCAGAATTTATACTTGCTATTATAAATTCAGAAATTATGCATGCAACCTACAGCTGAGTTATTATTCAGAAAATAAACAGCAAAAGCATACAGTAAACCAAGCACAAAAATTAGGACAACACCAGAAGTACCCTGGAAACCCCAGTGTGGGGAAAACCAGCAAAGGATGTGCTTTATTGGCTTCAGAGGAATGACAAGTTACAGCAGAAAATCAGCTGACTTTTCAGCAGTACAGCCCAGCCAAGATGAGGCTGTACGGCCCAGCAAAGTACGGCCTCCTTCCTGGCCCTTCTTCTGCTCAGAAATTCGACGAGCAAGGCCCTTAATTTTCAGCCTCAGTTGCCAATGTAGTTCGGCCTGATTTCGCCCTCTGGTTCTCTGTTGTACGGCCTGATTTCTTTGCTGAGATGAGCTTGTTGTACTGCCTCCTCTTCCCTGAAGATTTGGCCCTGCCAAAGTGCCCTCCTTCAGCACTGCTCTTGCCCTATTCCTCAGCCAACAATTGCCTCGACCTAGCACCTTCCTTCAGCTCCTCTCTTGCTCAACTCACAAATGAGGAATATGTATCATTCACACCTTCAGCCCCTTCCTTTATCCTTCCATCAGCCTCCATCTTACCTTGAGATGTGTGCCTAAGTTGCATGAAACTGGGAAACGTCTGGAAGTTTCCAAAACGGGGATGGAAAGAGACGTGACCCTCCAAAAATGGAAACAATGGGGGAAATGCCATATAGAATATAAAATATATATATATATAGAGAGAGAGAGAGAGAGATAAACCCTATCTTGCATATAAAATATATTTTATATAACATATATTAAATAATAAATATATTAAATTAAACAATTATGTAACTAACATATATATTATATAACCTATACTATAAATAACTTTAGAAGTAACAATAATAAATAAATTTGAGAATTAACCCAAAAACTTAGCTTTACAAATAACTACTTTGTAACACAAAAAGATTGGTGCTAGCTCGTAGCCCGTAGTCGTAAGCTAGTAATTGGTATCCCTATCCATAACGTGAAGCCCGTCGTCGTAACTGGCATGGTAGCATGTAGCCCGTAACCGTAACTAGAGTGGCAGCACGTAGCCCGTAGCAGACCATTGAAAACCCTATGCCAAATTTTATATAAATGTTCAACGTAACTAATAATCCGAGGAAGTTGAGTGCTAGCTCATAGTCTGTAGCAAACCATTGAAAACCCTATGCCGAATTTATATAAATGTTCTACAAATTTGATCCAACACTTCAAAATCCGGCGAACACGGTGATTTAGTCGGCCCACAAATGAAAGAAAAGACGTTGAAACGCCCCTCATATGGTACGAAACATTGGCGGTCGTACCATACCTTTCGACGACGTTTCGTACGGTTTCGACGTTTCAAGCCGTTTTCGGGACTGGTACATCGGTTTCCCAGGCGTTTCCTACAACTTGGATGTGTGCCCAACCTAGCCTTCAATGGCTCAGATTGAGGCCCCTCCTTTGGGCTGGACCCCACACTCCACTAAGTGGTGCGCCCCACTTAGGTGTGCACCCCCTCTTCCTGGGCCCCACAATCCACTCAACACTGTAATTTTTGTTGATTGGCTAGACTTAGGCTAAGATAATAAGGCTGATCTGGGTCATTAGTGTGTCCATCAGCTAGCATAGGACACATAGGCATAGATGAGACACCTACCGAGTTACAAAAACTAACACTCCCTCTTAGCGAGGGAGGTGTCTCTGCCTGGATCAATCTCTGACCCCATCAAATCTGATGTTGTTGTAGTTGCTCCTTCTGAACTGGAAGATGTTGATTAAGGTTGGTTGTCATTGATGTCAACCCTTGAAGGAAGTTGGAGAACCCAAGTTTGGGTAATGGACCCAAGTTTGTTTGATGGATAACATTATGAGTTTTGATATATCAGCAGGTAATATTATTCTATATGGATAGTACATGTCATTCCATTTCCAGTGGTATGTGGAACGTCACATAACTCCTCACGGTTAGAGAGTTATGGCCATGTAAAGTTGGAGAACCCTCATGAGTCATCTAGAAGCCCCAAAAGGTCAAAGTAGTCAAAGTGGTTTAAGAGATTTTTAGAAGGTAAATAATAAAGTGAAGTGATGAGTGTACTATAATTCAAAGTGAATACAAAATAAATTATTTAAATAATAAAGTTAATGGAGAAATTATTAAGTTTACAAATGGTTAGAAGTGGGATGTTAAATTTTTAATTAAATAAAGTACCAAGGCAAGTGTTTCTCTTCCCTAGGCGCCTAAGGGGGAGAAAGTGTCTAATGTGGGTCATAGTCAATTAATTTGTGAGATGCAAATTAAAAGGTAACTTTATGACTAAAGTGAGGGTGAGTGAAGAAACATCAAATTTCAGCCACTCATCTAATCTAATCTCAACCGTTAGATTAGAAAACCCCTCACCTTCCCTCATGAGGTCGATTAGACAAGGGGGCGCACCCATTCTTGGGTTGTTCAAGCATTTCTTGTTGAGAGAGCAAGAGAGAGAGGTCAAGCTGAAGAAGAGGCAGCATTTGCAGAGCTGGGAACGCATCCCAAGGCAGCAAACTAGCACAAATTTCAAGACAGGGTACAACATTGAATGCAGACCGTACGGTACGGATTTCTAGAGGCCGTACAGCCATTTTTCATGCACAGAAATTGAGGGAGATAGCAGAAATATTTTTGAGAAGTTTGGCACACATCCCAAGGCTTCCATACAGTCATTTATTGGCACAGAAATCGATGCACCTGCTGTCATAAATTTTTGGGTGTGTTTCCATACAGTCCGTGCAGTTTTGGCACAAATTTCGAGGTCCGTACATCACGATTTTCGAGACATTGTTCCTGCTGCATATTTCGTATAGTCTTAGCAGAAATTTGGCACGAAAAATCGAGACAGTCAGTACAGCATTAATTGTTGGGACAGTCGTACAGTTGTACGGATTTCTGGCACAGAAATCGAGGAGCATTTTCCAGGACTGTTCATAAGGATTTTGCGAATGAAAGTCTGAGATAAGTTTTTGTAATTTCTGAAGATAAATATGTTGTAGAAGAAATTTCTCTGAAGCTCATTAAATAATAAAAAGCCCTCTCTCACTAGTTTTCCCCTTGTGGGTTTTTCCAGGGTCTATGTTAGACCAAAATTTCTGTGTCTATAATTTTCTGAGTTTTGCATACTGCTGATATTTTATTTCTGCACTTAAAACGATGTTCAGAATCCTCATGTTTCAGTTCTGAAGTTTATTTTCTGCTAATTTTTTATATGCTGATGTAAAACTGGGTTTGGGCATTTAACATTGGCTGAAAAATCAACGAGACTGAAACTGGGTTGGGGTCTGAAATATTAACATGGGTTAGCCCTAAAATAAGGAAAGTGGTTTAAGATGGTTAGAAGGTAACCCCTTGAGGTAAAGTGAAGTGATGAGTGTACTATAAGTCAAAATGAATACAAAATAAATCATTTAAATAATAAAGTTAATGGATAAATTACTTATTGGACAAGTGGTTAGAAGTTGGTTAACCCTAAAATAAGGAAAGTGGGTTAAGATGGTTAAAAGGTAACCCCTTGAGGAAGCTACATGAAAGTATAAATAAGAGGCAAGGCTCTTCTCATTTTAAATCACACTTGAGCATATTGAATATCTACAAGTGACTGAGGTAACCAAAGGATATCTAAGCTGAATTTCAGAGAGAAAGTGAAGTAAAGAAGGCCGAAATTCAAGGGAAGATAAATTATTTTGATGATGTTTTCTAAGGTATGTTATTTACAGGTCATCTCACCATTTTCGCAATAACTTTTTTTCTAGAATGATTCAGACCGTGAAATTGATAGGCCATTGAAAAAGCATATCCAAGTAGCTTTGGTACGAATTTCAGCTTGTGGGTCGTTGTAGTTTTGGAGTTACACTCCGTAGAAAATAGGGTTTGTGGATAGTCCTGAAACTAGTCTAAAACAAGTGTTTCGGGTAAAAACGTCATAACTTTTTCATAACAGATCCAAATTAAGTAAGACCAAATGTGTTGGTTAGAGTACAGTCTGTAGTATTCTATGTAAAATTTTCATATCCATATAGCAAATATTCTGTGCGGGGCACGCTCTACAAGTTCGCTCTCTAGAATAA
Organism: Picea sitchensis; assembly: GCA_010110895.2. NCBI lineage: Eukaryota > Viridiplantae > Streptophyta > Pinopsida > Pinales > Pinaceae > Picea > Picea sitchensis. The sequence goes on from SNQJ01S0001334.1 coordinate 252,727, forward strand.
GCCAGAATTCAACAAGGTATGCCATTTTTGCTATAACTCCTTTTCTGAGAGGTTCCAAGTAGTGACACCTGGAGGAATTGCATAAAACACACTGAAAAACATTGTGTACTATTTTCAGATCTTTATTCATTACAGATACATAGTTATGATTATTTCAAGTTAGGGTTGTTGACTAATCCAAAACTAGTCATGTGAGACTAAAGAAAAGTTTGATGAAAATGCTAGTCTCTTGTTGTTAAAGTTAAGGAAGGTTTGCAGGTATGTCATCATATACACCAGGTCTATTATAGAGTTACAAATCATATTTGGATGATCAAATTGATGAGGGCTTTTGGTTGAGGTACATGTTGGGTACATGGCTGAGACAAGTAGTTGATGAGTTGGCACATACATGAGGTGTATAGTTGATGATGTTGGTACATATTGATGAGTCATAGTTGA
>SNQJ01S0001334.1:253217-299224 GCA_010110895.2 Picea sitchensis
GAGGTGTATAGTTGATGATGTTGGTACATATTGATGAGTCATAGTTGATGAGTAGTTGATACATGATTGGTACATACTTAGTACATGGTTGGATGCACTTCTTTATGGTACAGGTTGATTACAGGTTGCTTGGTACAGGTTGGTGCATGGTTGATGCACTTGTTTATGGTACAGGTTGAGGTACAGGTTGATGCATGGTTGATGCATGGTTCAGGTTCATTGGTACGGGTTGTTTGGTGCAGGTTTATTGGTACAGGTTTACAGCAGTATATCTCAAAGTGATAGTATGACAGTGGTTCCATCATTCTACTTATACGTCAGGGCGGTTGGACGGGGCAAGGACAGGTGGTTGTAGCCACCTTCCGGTTGTAGTCGGAGAACATAGGGGGTTGTAGCCTCCTTCTGGTTGTAGAAGGAGAATTGGGGAATTGGAGCTTCCCTCAGGTTGTAGGCTGAGAAACTAGGGGGTTGGAGCCTACTTCCAGTTGCAGCTGGAAAACAAAGGAAGTTGGTGCTTCCAATGAATGTAATTCTTCAAGACATATAAGAAAAATCATTATGTGGTTTTCTCCCGCTTTGGGTTTCCACGTAAAACATTGGTGTACTGTGTATGTGTATGATTATTCATTTGTTCATTGTTTATTTACTCTGCAGTTATTGGATGATAATGCTACATTGATACAACACTTGGATTATATGGTTAAAAAGGATTAAATTGCTCTATTACTGATTCACCCCCCTCTCAGTAATCCAACAATCCCTTCTGCTACCTCTGTTGCATCCTGATCTGATGTCTTGCTCTACTCCTCCATCAATGTCATGTCATACCAGCTGACAGTCTTTGACACTGATCTCATCCAAAATCCCCTTGGACCCAACTACATGTTGTCCCAACACCCTGTACATAATACATGTCTTGATGCCAAGCCTCACTACTACATCCAAGGTTGCTCCCTTTGAACGTATGAGCACCTGTCCATCCTTGAACATCATTGCACACCCCTTATCCTCTAGAGCTGATACAGAGAGCAAGTTGACCTTCAGCTCTGGTACAAACATCACCTCATCCACCTCCAGAGAACCACCTAACTCTAGATGGAATCTGACACATCCAACCCCCTTCACTACATGCATGGTGTCGGCCCCACTACCCATATGTGAGTCTGAGACCGTCTCTGAGACACTAAGGAACACCGACCTCATTCTCGTCATATGGCGAGATGATCCACTGTCCTCCAACGCTGCAGCACTGTTGCTCGAAAGAGAGGCAACCAGAGAAAATTCCTCCTCGAGTTTCTCTGCATACTCATCTATCTCAGTAGATGTTGTTGTAGCTACCTCTGGCTCCTTCTTCTTCTTCTTCTTGGGACACTGGTTGGCATAGTGGTCAGTCTTGTGACATGCAAATCATTTCACTTTGCCCATGTCTCTGGAACCTCCTGCTCCATTGCTCCTCTTCACATGAAGAGCCATATTCTCCTTCTCCTCACTCTTTGGCTAGCTAGCTTGAGTGGAGCACCGACCTCATTCTCGTCATATGGCGAGATGATCCATTGTCCACGAACCATGCTCCACTGTCCTCCAACTCTGCAACACTATTGCTCGAAAGAGAGGCAACCAGAGAAAATTCCTCCTTGAATTTCTCTGCATACTCATCTATCTCAGCAGATGTTGTTATAGCTACCTTTGGCTCCTTCTTCTTCTTCTTCTTGGGACACTGGCTGGCATAGTGGCCAATCTTGTGACATGCAAATCATTTTACTTTGCCCATGTCTCTGGAACCTCCTGCTCCACTGCTCCTCTTCGCATGAAGAGCCACATTCTCCTTCTCCTCACTCTTTGGCTGGCTAGCTTGAGTGGCATCAACTCTCATCTCCTCCTGGATGAAGTCATCCCATAACCTCTCCCAATCAAGGAGTTTCTCCCGAGCCACCACTCCACAGACAAATACTTCCCACTGCTTAGTGAAGCCATTCAAGGTTATCCTCACCAATTCAGTCTCGTCCACGGCCTCTCCCACAGTCGCGAGTTCATCTCTGATCTGAGAGAGCTTTGTGAGGTAAGTGACCACCTACTCTCCCTTGGCCATCTTCATGCTTCTCTCTGAGCAGTCCTACTCCAGTTATCAAACTGGTACAGCTTCACTAGGGCCTCCCACATGTCCTTCGTTATCTTCTTGCCAAACAGAGGAGGAATAATGTGGTCTTTGACTCCATCCACAATTATCCTCCTGGCCTTGACAGCTTTCTTGTTGTGAGTTGTTAGTTGTACTAGATCAGTTGAGGCTGCCACTTTCCCTTCAGCAATTTCCCATAGTCCATTCACCTCCAATACCAAGGCAATACGCTCCCTCCAAGGGCAGAAATTTGAGGTGCCCTCCACCCTGTCTTCAAACCTTAAGCCAGCACTTGCCATAGTCAGCTGCTCTGGTTCACCCACCTTTTCTGGTCACACGTCTCACTTGTTGATTTACTCTTCCTAGTCTGCACAGCAAATATCTTGGCTCCTCCTATACTCAGAGCTTGAGCTCTGATACCATGTTAAACTTTCTATAACCCAGCAAATGAAGTTGATGCCAATAATTTAACTATAACTAGAATTTATACTTGCTGTTATAAATTCAGAAATTATGCTTGCAACCTACAGCTGAGTTATTATTCAGAAAATAAACAGCAAAAGCATACAGTAAACCAAGCACAAAAATCAGGACAACACCAGAAGTACCCTGGAAACCCAGTGTGGGGAAAACCAGCAAAGGAGGTGCTTTATTGGCTTCAGAGGAATGACAAGTTACAGAAAAAAATACAAATTTTCTTACAGCAGAAAATCAGCTGACTTTATAGCAGTACACCCCAGCCAAAATGAGGTTGTATAGCCCAGCAAAGTATGGCCTGTACGGCCCTGTGCTGTACGGCCTCCTCAGCCCTTCTGCTCAGAAATTCGGCCAACAAGGCCCCTGATTTTTGGCCTCAGCTGCTGATGTAGTTCGGCCTGATTTGGCCCTTTGGTTCTCTATTGTACGGCCTCTGGTATGACCTGATTTGCTTGTTGAAATGAGCTTGTTGTACCGCCTCCTCTTCCCTGAAGATATGGCCCAACCAAAGCACCCTTCTTCAGCTCTGCTCTTGCCCTATTCCTCAGCCAACAATTGCCTCAACCTAGCACCCTCCTTCAACACCTCTCTTGCTGAACTCAAAAATGAGAAATATGTATCCTTCACACCCTCAACCCCTTCCTCTATCTTTCCATCAGCCTCCATCTTGCCTTGAGATGTGTGCCCAACCTAGCCTTCAATGGCTCAGATTGAGGCACCTCCTTTGGGCTAGACCCCACACTCCACTAAGTGGTGCGCCCCACTTCAATAGGGTCCCACAAAGCACTCACAAGCTCATGAGGTGCACCCCCCCTCTTCCTGGGCCCCACAATCCACTCAAGACTGAATTTTTTGCTGATTGTCTATGTTAGACTTAGGCTAAGATAATAAGGCCAATCTAGGTCATTAGTGTGTCCATCAGCTAGCCTTGGACACATAGGCATAGCTGAGACACCTACCGAGATACAAAAACTAACATAGATGACTTTGAGTTGCACCATCTTGACTTGTCAAAACCATCAATAGAAATTTGGGACGAGTTGAATCCACTGTTTGGGTCAAACGCATAGAATGTTAGATTCTCCATAAAACAACAGTTTCTCAGGATCAAAATTACTAGTGGTGTAGCTATGTCAAGTCACATGAACTAGTTCAGGTCCTCAATGCCTCATGAAACAATTAGCTGAGGTAGGTGTAAATGTTGAAGACAACAACACTAGAGCAATATCATAAAACAATATACCCTTGACTTAAAGCAATGTAGCATTCTCACACAGTCAATTGCCTTTGCAATCCTTGGAGGTTATTATATCTGTTCTTAATGCAGAAGATAAACAATTGATTGAAGAGGAGAAACTCGAGAAAATGCCCTTTTTAATAAAAGCAAAGCAAGCAAGAAAACACGCAGAAGTGAGGTCAGCAACAAAGGAGAAGAGGTACACTGCAATTATTGTGGAAAACAATGCCGCATTGCCTGGAATTGTAAGTCGGAGCACCTGATCTTCTCAAAGATAACAGAAAAGGAGCACGAAAAGAATAATATTGTGATCGATAATAATATTAATGAATAGAATGAAGATGACACCAATGGTGACAAAACTGATAATGATTTCTTACTTTGAAAGGATGTGTCTACCTAAGTGGATCTCTGAACAAGGGGAACAGTGGAGGTATTGCTTGACATTGACAACTCACGAGGGAAATTTGGTGCCATGGGCAGAACTCTACCTTTACGAGGGTGATGGCGAGAGTTCTAGATCTGCAGGAGGAAAAGAGTCACTAAAATCAAGATCTTGTAAATCATTATCTAGTTTTTGTAAACAACTTTTTTAATCATCTTGTCAACAAAAAGGAAAAACTAGCTTTTGTATTGAGGGCGTAAAATAAAAAGTGTTATTTCATTTTAATAGGGGGTGTTAGTACAGTAACACTCTAATAAAATTGTTGTTAAGAGTTCTAATGTTAAAGATCACAATAGATGTTAATGACCAGACATTAAATATAGAATAGTTGAGGAGGTAGTTAAATAACTTTGTATAAAACAAACTTATGGTCATGTATATCTATTTCTATCTCATGTTTATGGTCATGCACCTCTCATATAAACAATACATTCTCTGCATCTCTATTTGTCTCTCGTGTTTATGGTCAGGCACCTCTAAAAACCAACAGCCACAACATCTTTTAGGATGTGTTTCTTCACTTTCTAAGGTGACATTAGCATCACAGGGGGAATGGATCCTCCCCCTTTGTCCTTCATTGATGTGGTGACAAGACAAAAACTTATTGGTTAGTCAACTAAAGCAGAAGCTTCTTCCAGACTTGCACATCTTTCAGCAAGATAGTATTAAGGAGATAGGTTTTGGGTTTTGGGAAGAACTAACAGATGTCTGAGAAAAAATGAAAATAACCATATAGATTTGTTAACTTTGCCTAGTTGCTCATAAGTTACTCAAGAAGACTGGAACAGCAGTAATGAGCAGATCGTTTCGCAGAGAGAGCATCCAGCAGATTCATTCAGCCCTCGATCTTTGTGTAGCAGTGATAGAAATGTGGATGAGGATGCAAGAAGAACAGAAGCCTCTATAGGCGTAGTGGAAGGTTCTAATGTGCTTCCAGCAGTCTTTGTAGACTTCCAACAGTGTGTCCGCATTATGCATGAGATAGCCTTAGTTAGAAAGTGTTTTTTCTTATCTTTAGTTCAGTTCTATTCTAAGTTTAGAATAACATGCAAATCGCACAGTTCCCTAGGAGAAGGCACATTGCAAACTGATTTAGTCTATTCTAGGAAGGGCATAGTTTCCAAGTTTGGGAGGCATTCTATTCCGGGCTGTTCTATCCATACAGGAGGATGTTCTCTACCCTAGGTGCCTAGGGTTAAAGTTTTACAATCTGAAACTTGTCGCATGATGTCCAGATCTATTGTAAGCCCATCTTCTTGTTATATACTAAGTTACCAGGATTCGGATCTGGATCCGGATACAGATATGTATACAGATCCGGATCCGCTGGTTTTTTTAAAAGTCGGGATCTGGATACAGCAAGGAAACAGCAAGTAGAAACAATATAAATATATTTTTTATAATTTTTAAAAATAAAATTATAAATTTTATAATATATAAGTTTATAATTAATATATTAGTAGTTATTTTAATAAACTTAGAATTTATCGTATTATTTATAAGTATTAAACATTAATTATTTATATAAATTAAATTATAAACATTCTAAATGGTTATAAATATTAAATAGATAATGATTAATGCAAAATATAACCACAACTATTATAAAAATAATAAACACAAATTAAAGGGGGCTAAGCTATTTAATAATTATTCATTTATAAAATGAATTGGATTCACAAAATTCGCAAAACAGATTGGATCCGATGGCGGGTATGCTTCTATAGATAGATCTACTGAAACCAAACAAATTCGATCTAGGACTGGAACGGATCGAGGTTTGTTGCTGCCAGTGATGCGATTAATCTACCTCTGGATTCAGTCCAAGAGGGACAGTCTGAATAGAGCTATTCTCTAAGGTTTTGTCTGACCTCAGTTTGTAAACAGTAAGTCAAAGGTTCCAGCACCCATTGATCAGTCTTGCACCCGAACCTAAACGAAATCGCAAAACGTTAAAATGTTAAACACTAGCACCATACCTCACCTTTATTTCAGGATCTGTGCGTGGTGGAGTTTCCTGTCGCTCAATCCATCTCCAAAAACATCGGATCTGCCTCCTGTTCGGTTGAAACAGCTATAGGGCACGGGATACGGTTCATTTTTATATGAAACAGCTGCCTGCCCGATCCCACATGGATCCAAACAGAATCCAGATCGGAACCGCAGAACCTGAGATCAACCCCCACATTTCCAGTAACTTAGGTTATATATGTATGCAAGAGGGCACTCCACTGTTATTCATTCAGTTTTGCTTTCATGGTAATAAGCAAGACTGTTGTAAATTTTATTTTATGAGTGAATAAAGAGTGATGTGATTGGTTGCTGCAAATTCTGTAGCTCATTGTTCGTAATTTAAGATTGTTTGTGTAAGCAAAACTTGTGTTTAGGATCCATTGTTTTGATAAGTGTTTAACTTTTAAGTTACTTTCTGTCAGCGTTTAATTTACTGTGTGCTGCTCTATCTACCATGTACTGAAATTTAACATGGTATCAGATCTGTGCATCTGATATCTTCCAGCATCTGCATATGGAGAGGGTTGTTGCCTGTGAGAGGGCGCTGTCTGAGGATTTTAGTGAGTGTGATGATTGAAGCTGAACTGTACCTGAGATAGGCACTTGGACCTATGAGATGTTTGTGGGTGAGATGCCCATGAGAATCCAGTGATTGGAGTGTTGTTTATGCTTGAAAGAGGCAATCTGCACCTATGATAGGTTGCTGATCTGATTTGTTTCCCGGCTGATCTATTTGTTTGAGCTATGTTCCAAGAGTTGCAGGAATAAATAGTCACTGTCTCAGAGAGTGTGATCGGTTAGAGGGTGCTTCCAACTTCACATCTTGGAAGTGCAGACTACAAATGTTGTTGGAGGAGGTTGATCATTGATGTTTTGTGGAAGCTATGGTTACAGAACCTAGCAACCCCATGCAGTTGGCAGAACATAACAAGAAGAGGGTGAAAGCAAAGATAATCATCCTTGATTTTGTTAACGACCATTTGATCCCTCACACGTAGAGAAGAAGTCATCTAAGGATATGTATGATGCCTTGATCACTCTCTGTATTAGAGTGTAAATACTTCCCACGAGATGCTTCTGAAAAACGAGCTCACCAACATGCACTTGAATCACACAAACATAGTGGCTAGCTACTTGATCAAGATCACTGAATTGAGAGATCTGCGTGCTGCTATAGGATTGAAGGTCACGAATGAGGAGTTGTTTCCCATAACACTAAATGATTCTCTTCACCTTGGGGACAATTTATGCAAGGTGTCTGTCCTCATGAGAAACTACCCACACCCTTGAAAAGATTTCAAATGATTTCATCCAAGAAGAGACAAGGCTATAGACAGTTCAGCCAGACTGGAGGATATCCACAACCTAGCCATCATCAGGAAGATGAGGATAAGAGGTAAGAAAGGAGGACCTGGGAGGGATCAAAAAGGAAAAGAAAGGACGATCAACTAGACAGTGCTTCCAACCTCACACCTTGCAAGAGTAGACTGCAAATGTTGTTGGAGGAGGTTGATCTTCGGTGTTTAGTGGAAGCTAAGGTTATAGCACTCACCAATCCCACGCAATTTGGCTGAACATGACAAGAAGGCAGCGAAAGCAAAGAGAATCATCCTTGATTTTACAAAGGCCCATTTGATCCCTCATATCGTAGAGGAATCAATGAGGGATACCTTGATCTCTATGTATTACAGTGTGAATAGTTCCCACAAGATACTTCTGAAGAACAAGATCACCAGCATGCACATGAATGACACAGACACATTGGCAGGCTACTTAATCAAGATCACTAAATTGAGAGATACGACTTGCTGCTATAAGGTTTGTTATCACGCAAATCTGCACCGGCAGACCTACCTAATAATTATAGACAACCAACCTTGTCACTGTTGGAAGCCTCTCCGTTCAGATTGGTGCTTTTCCAATCTCAGAGGGGTGTCCCTATGGGTTTTATGCTATTATCAAACTAAGATTTCTGCCAAAAACTACAGTTGATTAGCACACAATAAAAGCTTACTCTTGAGCTGCCAATAAGCAGTCAAAGGCGAGCTAAACTTGAAAAAAATAAGAATGCTCCAGATCGGATCCTAAAGAGTTCAGATTGGTGCTTTTCCAATCTCAGGGGGGTGTCCCTAGGGGTTGTATGCTATTATCAAACTAAGATTTCTGCCAAAAACTACAGTTGATTAGCACACAATAAAAGCTTACTCTTGAGCTGCCAATAAGAAGTCAAAGGCAAGTTAAACTTGAAAAAAATAAGAGTGGTTTAGATCAGATCCTAAAGATAGATATAACAACGAATTTAATGGACATGGGTGAAGTGAATGTGCACCTTAGGTGAAGAAGATTCAAAATAAATGCACTGTAAACTACCATAATATTGCAAAACACTTAACTAATGACATCCCATAGGTTCAAAGAGCTAAAACAAAGCATAATTTTACCAAATCAAATATTACCCAAGAGATTGATTGCATCATAGCAAGTCATAAGTGTCAGGCTGCCATGGATCTCTTTGCTTGTAGTGGAGGTAGTGGTCTAAGGTCTGAGAGGATGGAATAGTGAAGAGTTGTCCGCTGCTACTCTACTCTAAAATGATACTGTCTAACCCCTTTTCTGTCCTCTTCTTTTGCATATATAGAAGCTCACTCGAATAAATTTGCCCTTGCTACTAGTGGATAAAAGCAAGAAAAACATGCCAAATTCTATCATCCTTTGCATAGTTGCCAACTCAATTTGTTGTTGTTTTAGTTGGCGTTTCTTTCTTGTTTTAATCCTTTTTCCAGCCTTTATTTCTTTTCCATGCAAACAGAATTGGTAAAAGCCTTCTACTTTAATTCTTTTAGCTTTTGTGGAGCTGGCCTTTATTCTCGTGCTAAATAATTGAATAAAGCTAAGCTTTAACCTTTTCTTGACAAAACAACATGGTAACTTGGCAAGTTTGCCAATTATATATGGCAAGGAAGAGTTAGGGTATAAAACACTTTATTTAAGGCTTAAATTTAGGCTAGATAGAATTAGCATGTACCAAATATACCCAAGAGGTCAAATTAGGTTGTGGAGTGGTCAAATTTAGCATATGGAATCAAGGTTTGGAAAGTTAAACTTAAGCAAGAATGAGCCTTAACATAGCCATTCGAATTAGGGTTTAGACATGAGTCAAACTTAGTCTTCTCATGCAAAATGGACATCCTCCACCAAGCTACCACATGTCACCCTAGGAAGAAATCCACTTGCATAACACTGATCTTGAATCATCACCCTTCACCCACCAAAATCCTTGAACCACTCCACCACTACATGCTTGAAACCAAGATATTCAACCTGTACCTGCCATACATAGAAGCTGCTAATTATATATCTGCCCAAAAAGTAGTCTTCCTCTAAAAAAGCAAAAAGCGAGAAAGACTAATCCTAAAGAGATGAAGGCATCAGTCTATCTTTTGAAAAAGAAAAAAAGAAAAAACGTAAAAGCAGGGAAAACTAATCATCTCGCATGTAGTGAAAAGCAATCTTATTAGACTCACTTTTTTACAATGATCAAGAATATATAATCGTCTCTGACATGCAAGCCCCTGATCTCTGAGTATTGGAAAAAAGTCAACTGTTAAAAATAGAAATGTTCTAGAATTTGATGAAACTAACTCTATAATGAGCTTTGATCAATGTCAATGCCTAGATGCACCAGCAATGGAACCAATGTGATGGAATCTTGTTGGATTTTAACCAAGGTTGTTGGGAGTGAGGAGAGAGAGCGGGAGCGAAAAGCGCAATTTTCAAAAATATTCTAGGAGCAAAGCATTTTTTATATAATACATACTTTAATATATTTCGATGCATATAAATAAAAAAACATGCAAAATGTTGAATCAACTGCAAAAAACATGAAAACATAGATTTAATATCATTTAACTACTGGATTAGTGATGATCATTAAAGCATAAACCATTTAGTACAAATATAACATTAATCATATAAAATTTGTCATCAACAAATTGTAACAGCCAACATCAACCACAAAATGAAATAGACTCTAGAACATCATATTCAATACCAAAAAGTTGTAAGATTCAGTCAACAGTTCAAACTTCAAAGGTAAACTGTCATATAATGTTAATTGCTTACAAAATAAGGCATAATAAAGACAAAGTATCAAGTTATAAAGTGAAGAAGATAATAGCTATAAACTTTACTTATTAGATCTTATACAGTAGCAAATTACCACAAAATATTCGGACAGCCACACAAAATAAACATGAAGAACAATTTCTGGACACTGCTTAACACAAATTGTTTATCACAGGTCTGTGCATACAAAAATATATTTCGCCCAGAACAGATATGCAGGGATTGTACCACCTGTACAAGTCCGTACACTCACGGCTTTCACTCAGGTCTGTCATACAGCAAAAATGAGATTACAAAATGACTGGGTTTTACCTCAGTCTTTAGCAAAAACACTAATAAACAGAACTTTTCAATCTTCAGACCTGGTATGACTTCCTTGGTTTGCTGGTGATCCATATGGTCCGTACAGGATCCATACCACTCGTACGGACTCCCTCTTACTGTGCTGAGTTTGCTCGCAGGTAGCCCTAGCTAGGCCACCTTTCTTTTGCTTAATCTCCTCTTCTGGTTGTGCGAGACCCAACTTGGTCTAGTTGTTGACCCTACTCGACCTTCTTTACTTTGTCTCTTGGTCCAGCTCGACCCTCCTCTACTGGTTCAACTTAACCCTAGTGTCTAATCTCCTTAGAGGCGCCTATCTCTCTCTTAGTCAGCTGCCTTCACTTGAGATAGATGGAATGAGGCTCTTCTAGGTATAATATAACCCTAGCCTTACTCTCATGCAATCTTAACCCTTGGATCTCCTTGTCAATATCATGATCTAATGGTGGGGACTTAATCACTTATTGAGGCAACTTAAGTCACATCCAATGGTTGTGACTTAATCTCAAGTTGGCTTGAGTGGTCCCCACCAAATAAAGTGTTGTCTAGACATAAATTGGGCCTCTTCCACACTACTAGACACCCCTAGTGTGGAAGTATCTCCCCGAGCTATAGAATCTAACACTCCCTCTTAGCGAGGGAGGTACTGACACTAAAGCTGCCTCCTCCATGGTCCACATCACTGGGAGTCTCTCCCTCTAAATCTGAGAGACCCATCCTCTCCAAGTCTGGATACTCAATCTGCTATGTTCTGTAGTTGTTGCTGCCATCTATACTGGGACCATCTGAGTGTTAAATTTGGCAGCATCGACAGTCATTCTCCAATGAGAAGCCATATGGGCCACCCTGAGGCTAGCCAGGGAGATTTGGAGAATCCACCAGTCTTGTGAGGTATTGACAAAATCCAGGGGGAACGTACAACCTCTGTGAGTCAAACCAAAAGTCAGGACAAACGAGATGCTATGTGAGTCTAATGCAAAAGTCAGGGGGAACGTACAACCTCTGTGAGCATAGACAATCTAGTGCAAAAGTCAGGGGGAACTTACAACCTCTGTGAGCATAGACAAACTCGTGCAAAAGTCAGGAGGAACGTACAACCTCTATGAGCCTAGTCAAGCCTTGTGAGCCATGAGCAAAAGTCAAGGCATCTAGCAAAAGTTAGGTTGAATATAAAATTCCTATGAGCTAGAAACAAATGATATTCCTAATATTGCAAATGATATAAATGTATTGATCTAATGCGTTGGCACGTGTAACATTATCCACCATGATGAGAATTTCGAATTGCCTTGTAAAGAGTCAAGTTGTAACTGAAGTCTTAAGTCTAGTTCTATTTAAGAACTAAAGTGTAATGTTGAGTTGCAACCGAAGTCTCAAGACTAGTGTTCTATTTTAGAACTAAAGTGTAATGTTGAGTTGCAACTGAAGTCTTAAGTCTAGTTCTATTTTAGAACTAAAGTATAATGTTGAGTTGTAACTAAAATCTCAAGTCTAGTTCTATTTTCGAACTAAAGCATACCAGTCTCAAGTCTAGTTCTATTTTCGAACTAAAGTGTAACGTTGAGTTGTAACCAATCTCAAGTCTAGTTCTAAGTTCGAACTAAAGTATGAAGTTGAGTTATGATTAACTCATGCAAACAGGTTACTATTTTGAGTCTCTCCTCTTCCCCACTTCAGCCTATATAAGCAGAGGTCGAACCCTCTCTTCAACACAGTTTTGATATGCAGGTTAAGGGTGAAGCAATAGAGGAGCATATCAGTGATAAAGAGGCAGCATACCAAAGAAGCATATCAATGTTGTATATCAACAATAGAAGCAGCATATCAAAGGTGTATTTCAGCAAGGTCTTTTATGCCTTTGTCAGGTCAAAGTCATTTTGGCAAGCTCTTTAAGAGTAGAACATTCATGGTGGATATTTGTAAGTGATCTTACATTATTAATGTAATAAAGGAATATCGTTTGCTAGGGGTTTTCTCCCTGTACAAGGTTTCCCCAGGGTATATGTGTTGTTGATGTGCATGCGTACTCATCTACATAGTTATTGCTATTCAATTATGATTTGGTATTGTTGAAGTGTATTAAGCTGGAATCAAAGTACTGAAGAAAATAAAAGAATTAATCTGCATAAGAAATCAAGCTCATAATTTAACACTGAGTATCCCCATTCCTCCAACTGAGTTCATTCCCACCATGTGGGTCTGTTGAGGATAGCTTCCTGCTCTTTTAAGCATGAAGCAATTGTTTCATCATCTCCATCTTTGAAATTGTAGATAGGTTGTCCCCACAGCTTGTATAGACCGTTTTCACTTATGCCTATCATCATAGGTGGTCCTGGTGTTTGGTTTCTAACAAATCGAATGTGTACACCACAGCCAAAGAAGATGACACCATAGCCTTGATGTTCTAAGGCCGAGATTGAGAGCACACTAACTCTAATGCTTGGTACATAAAGTACCCTTGGCACCCTGAGAATCTTGCCTAATTCTATCTGTAATGATATTGTCCCTTTTCCTTGGATTGCCACCATGCTAGAATGCACACCACACTTTACAAATCCCGAATCTTGGGTTGTGAACTCTTGAAGTGCAAGTATTTCACCTGTCATATATGACTTGTGGCACCACTGTCTATGTAACAACTTGTCCTGGTCATGTCCTCTGCATCCAACAACAAAGTGTATTCATCTTAGAACATTCTAGAGAACTCACAAGTTGTGGTAGCCAACTACTGCTCTTCTTCCTCATCTTTGTCCTTGATTTCTGTTGAGGCCGCTACCTCCTTCCTTTTCCCTTTTGTACCATAGCCCTTCTTGGTTTGAGGGCATTGGCTGGAAAAATGTCCAAATTCTCCACACACATAGCATTGGACATGTGAGAGGTCTTTCTTGGGCCTTTTGTTAGTGGATCCTCTTCTAAAAGTTTTTCTTCTTCTGCCTCTACACCCCCTCTTGGAGGTGAGAGCGAGATTCTCCTCCGCTTCCTCTTCCTCTTCATTCACATTTCTGCCTCTTCTGATCTCTTCTTGGCACCAGTCGTTCCATAATCTTTCCCAGTCTGGTAGATTCTCTCTGGCTACTACCCCTGCAATGAAGGAATCCCACTCCTTTGGGAAGCCCCTTAAGGCTGAACAAAGCATCTCGGTTGGAGACAGTTTTCCCCCACTGCAAGGAGTTCATCTAGAAGTTGTTTCACTTTAGTGAGGTAGACTGTAACCCCTTCCCATTTAGACATCCTTGTGTGTTGAAGTCTCTCTTTGAGAACCATGATTTTGCTCTCATGCTTGGCTTCAAACAACCCCTTCAGATGTGCCCACATTTCATGAGTTGTTTGCTTCTCACCAATGTTTGGTACGAGATGATCCTTCACTCCATCTAGAAGGATCCTCTGAGCTCTGGTTTCTAGAGCATGATGTAAATCTTTGTCTTTAGCATCAGTGGGGACTATGGCTTTCTTCTCAACAATACCCCATACTTTGCTCTCTTGAAGGGCATTCCTCATTCTATACTTCCATTGCACGTAGTTGGAGGCACCATCAAGTCTATCTTCATATCTGAGGTTTGTAGCCATCTTGCTACTTGGTTTCAGCCTCTTCTAAAAACCCTATCTCAATACTTTCAGTGGGTGGACTCATACCAACTCTAACTTGTTCCTTCTTTATTTGAGCAAACCGACCCTGCTCGATCTTCTTCCCCTTGTCTCTGTTAGTATACAGCTTTTATACCTCTTTTTAGGGTTGTCAGAGAACTGGCTCTGATACCATGAAGAAGATAATAGCTATAAACTTTACTTATCAGATATTATACAGTAAAAAATTACCACAAAATATTTGGACAGCCACACAAAATAAACATGAAGAACAATTTTTGGAAATGACATTGCTTAACACACATTGTTTATCACAGGTCCATGCATACAAAAATATATTTCGCCCAGAACTGATATGGAGGGATTGTACCACCTGTACGAGTCCATACATTCACAAGTTTCACTCAGGGTTGTCGTACAGCAAAAATGAGATTACAAAATGACTGGGTTTTACCTCAATCTTTAGCAAAAACACTGATAAATAGAACTTCTTTTCAATCTTCAAACCTGGTATGACTTCCTTGGTTTGTTGGTGATCCATACCACTTGTACGGACTCCCTCTTACTGTGTTGAGTTTGCTCGCAGGTAGCCCTGGCTCGGCCACTTTTCTTCTTCTTAGTCTCCTCTTCTAGTTGTGCTAGACCCGACTTGGTCTAGTTGTTGACCCTACTCAGTCTTCTTTACTTTGTCTCTTGGTTCAGCTCAACCCTCCTCTACTAGTTCAACTTAACCCTAGTGTCTAATATTCTTAGAGGCGCCTCTCTCTCTCTTAGTCGGCTTCCTTCACTTGAGATAGATGGAATGAGGCACTTCTAGGAATAATATAACCCTAGCCTTACTCTCATGCAATCCTGACCCTTGGATCTCCTTGTCAAAATCTTGATTTAATGGTGGGGACTTAATCACTCATTGAGGCAACTTAAGTCACATCCAATGGTTGTGACTTAATCTCAATTTGGCTTGAGTGGTCCCCACCAGATAAAGTGGTGTCTAGACATAAGTTGGGCCTCTTCCACACTACTAGACACCCCTAGTGTGGAAGTATCTACCCGAGCTATAGAATCTAACATAAAGACTACTTCTAAACGAGAAAAAGAAAAAGCGATATAGTATATAATACTATGCACTAAGCTTTCCTCTCATCATGAGAAACTTCTAGTTTCTTTTCTCGTGATCTATGAAGAAGAGTAGGAGTACGTGGAAGTGTTCGTGGAACACGATGAACAACTGCATGGCCCCCACATAACGCTAGATGTTGTGAAGATAAAAGAAAAATTGTTGCATTTGGAAACCTACTAGTGGATGGGGGTGGCATGTCTACTCTAGGAATATGATCACCCAAAAGTTCAGCGTCCAAGCGCTCTAAAACCATGGCTCCATCCTCCAAATTAGTCTCCTCTAGATGGTTGTCCCAAGCCACATCTCTTTTATAATTATAATTCTCTGTTGCATCGCAATAATGGGACAACAACCTCAAGTTGTAATGCACATAAACCAAGCTTTCTGCACGATAAACATTCAAGTTGTTTCTCTTTACGATGTGGACAAAGATATAGATGCTCCAACACCTCTCTGCAGAAGAAGTGTTAACCGCCTAAGAAAGCACCCTAACTGCCAATTTATACAGATATGTGGTAGAGGAGCCATACATGTTCCACCATTCGATAGAACTCAACCTATCTTGATCTTTGGTTGCATGCAAGTTAACAAAGACTCCATGCTCACTGATGTACTTTCTCAATTCACTTCGTACTTAAGCACACTCCCCTTTCTCAAGTACCAACTTGTCTAATGCAAGCACATACCCATTTTGCACCTTTGGATCTATGTGTGGTTTTCTCCTAACCCCACCCCCAAGTGTTGGTTGGGCCCAGTGTTTTAAAACTCGGTCTGCTAGGACTCAGCCTTGGCCGAGTTGATCGAGCTAACCCCAAACTAGTCTAATTCAACCCTTCCAGCGACTCGGCCTACCGGTTTGGTGCTGAACCAGCCGAGTCAAGGCTTGACTCAACCGGGTTCAACACCAAACCGATCAACTCAACCGAGTCAAGGCTTGACTCGGCCGAGTCAAGACCTTTTCAAATGCTTGTCATTAATAATAATTGAGGGTTTTGGGAAATCATTTTGAGGGACACTGTAAGTATTTGTTGTTCCAGACTATCTTTGCTTTCACGTCGTCCCAAAAAACCCTCCAACGACTGGTCTCCTCCTTGGATCGTTGCATACTCTTTTTTGGTTATATTTCTGGTATCCCACTGTCAAATCCACATAGTGTTTGTAGAGCGCAAGTGTGCCCTAGTCAACCTTGTTCAGACTTTTGTTTACTTCATTTCTTGACAGGATTCATAGCCACAAGTGGCCCAATCTCAAAACCTATCCAACAACCTCCCAAATGATAAATCCTCTCAGCGTTACCTACATTTTGTCATCAAGTGAGCCGAAATCTGAGAATGTATTTGCAGTTGGGATTTGAGGGTTTATACCTAAGTTGCACGAAACGAGGAAACGTCTGGAAGTTTCGAAAACGGGTACGGCAGGAAACACTACCCTCCAAAAATGGAAACATTGGATATATATATATATATATATATATATATAACACATTATCTTGCAAGAAAAACATAATGACACACATAAATGACATAAAAAATCCTAAACCATAAACGAATAAAAAACATGTATGCATGGTTTATCATTTAAAAATGGAAAAAACAACAAATTTGGTGAGTTTTGGGAGGTCCGCAGTCTGCTTAGACGCCCGTACGGGCCCACAAACAACCAAAACAATGTCGAAAATGTCGTCCTTACGAGCCAAAACTCAACCAAAACGTCGTTGGTCATACCATACGGCATTTCGTACTCGCGAAACGTTGTACAGTACGGTGGACGACGTTTCAGCCAGGTTTCGTACACGTTTCCGCGTTTCGGCGAGTTTCCAGTATTGGTACGACACTTGGTTGGAAGTTTCCTGCAACTTAGGTTTATACGATATTTGTGGCAGCATTACACCTTGATCTTATTCGCTATACCAAGTGTGTAACCAACTTGCAAGATCAGTACCTTAATCTTCCTATCTTTTTTGTATCTAAGGGTTGATTGTCGTCATTTTCAATGATCTAGACTCTAGAGTAGTTATACGTGCAGACTACGGAGTTTGATTTGAATATTGAAGTTGAATATCACAAGTAAACAATGAATAAATGGCAAATTTGGATGTTGACTTGACTTATAGATCTTATTAGTGTTGCAATCTTGGTGTATGCTCTGTAATCATACTAAGATATAAACCCACTGAAAAATGGATAGGGAAAGTTGAAACCTGGTCAACATGGTTGATTAAGTACAGCCTATAGTAATGACGTGGGCCTTACATGGTATATACAATGTAAATGAGTAGACTTTGCATATTTTGTCTCTAATGGTTTGGAATCTTTAAAATATATTATTTTTATTAAATTTAAATATTTTCTGTATTTTTTAGTAAAACTAAGTCATTGGATCAAATCAATCTGAGTCAATCCCGAGTATGAGTCCGAGTCTGAGTCGAAGTTGACCCTTGATCAATTCCGAGGCAGGGTCCGAGTTTTAAAACATTAGTTGGGCCAACCAAGATGGAGAATAATATTTTGGTGTAAGGACATATACTAGGGCATGGAGTGGAACATTCAGATTATCCCACCTTTTGACCACATGTTTATGGATATGATCATACAAGATCGCATCCATTAGCTCAACAATGTCTTTGATTTGGCCTAGCATGTTGTCCATCTGCTCGTACCACTCCCCAATCACCGACATATCTGTATCTACAAACTGAATCATACCGTAAATGGGTTTGGTGAACTGCAAAATATACCTAACCTATTGCCAAAACTGACCATCAAGCACCATAGCCTCCACATGCTAAAATTCATGTCTATCAGATGTGAATGTAGCCCTGTCTTTTGGATCATGCGATGAATCACTTGTGACCATACTAGCCAATGCCTCTCTTACCTTCAAAAGGCACACGAAGGTGAGATAATAACTAGCAAATTTAGTCTTTGCAATCTTTCGTAACTCCAACTTGGAGAGAATGCAAAAAATGAAGCGTGGCATGGTATGATTGGTAATAAATTTTATCATCTTCCTTCTCTTGTACAAAGCACCAATCCATCTATAATCATGGTCCTTCCTTTTAATAATATCATGCATCAAAAGGTTCATTGTGTGAACCAAACACCCCGACCAAAATATATTGGGTCACTAATTCTCAATGATTGCTCTTGTTGCCTTACAATTAGAAACATTATCAATGATGACTTAAATGACATTGTAGGGCCCAATCTCTTGAATGGTTTTAATCAAGGCTTCTGCAATATTGATACCAGTCTTGTAGCGATCTGAGTAGTCATGGGTTGAAAGGAAGACCACACCACTAGCAGACACACCAAGAATATTTAACAATGGTGTGCCTTTAACATTTGTCCAACCATCAAACACAATTGATACCCATAATGGTTCCAAGTATTTGTAAATTTTCCTAGAGCACCATGGATTTTGGTTCTTTTCCAATCATGTCCCAAGGTTCTAGCTTTGTCATACCTGAGGCTCTTGTATCCTTTAGGAGCACCAATGATGGCTTGTACCATTTCATGCCAATAGGGTGAGCAAAGAACATTGAATGTACACCACATGCAAAGAGAAATCTGAAAAATTTTGCATCCACAACATCCCTACAACCTTGGTCAAGGAAATCTAATATTGTTCTACAACCTGAATGTGAAAGAAAGAATCCATTAGCATGGGTGCGATGGGGATCGACCACTGAACATTCTTTGTGAAGTCTCATGTTCAACCCTTGATTTTGTGGATTCGTTTCGTGTGCCTCTTCTTCCTTTTGGTATTAGCACTTCCACACAGGTTTTGACTCCTATAGTCTTACCTTTATCCCATGGCATAATCCCACAGATGCTTTCTCACACACTTTCTCACACGAATATGGGAACCTGTGTAAGTTTTATGACAATGGTGGCATGTAAATTTTGTGGTTCCACCCCCTTTCCCTCCCCCAAGCCTTGTCACATACTTCCACAAAGGTGTTAAGATCTCTTTGGGTTGTTGTGCACCATCACTATCATTTTCATTTTCATCATCCCCTTCCATTTCTTCCTCCTCTCCATGGTACGTGTTGTCAACTTCCATTTCTTCCTCACTATCATCGGTATTTCAACATCCTCTAGATCCCAACACCACCACCATAATAAAAAATGGAACCAAAAGGATATATCACATTGACATACCCATCATGCTTGTTGAATCTTGATAATAACTTCTTGCCTGCAATAGAATGATGGAGGAGAAATGGGAAAGAGTAAGAAAAGTAAACATCAAATATTCAACATAGCATAATATACTAGTTTACAACACATGGAAAAAAAAAAATTAAAATCCAAGAATTGGATACCTCTTTGGCTCTCCAATGGTGGTTGAATATGACTAAGGCAACCTTCAATCTCCCTTCCAAGGTCAAAAAATGGCAGCCTTCAATCTCCCTTCCAAGCTCTCCAATCTCCCTATGGTAGCCTTCAATCTTCCTTCCAAGCTCTCCAATCTCCATTTAATCTCCCTATAGCAGCCTTCAATCTCCCTTAAATATTCTCAAGAACTAGTAGGAAGCCCACTCAAAACTCTTCTAGCAAAGATGAGTGAAATGAGTAAAATGAGAAATAGAATGAGAGAAAAATGGTGTGAGTGAGTGTTTTAATCCTAACAAACCCTAGCCATGCCTTTTGAAACCATTTGGAACCTTGACTTAGTTCTCAAAAACCAAAAAAACTACTAATTTCACCTCATCACGCGAGATCACTAAGGGAGCATTTTTTTGCTCGTAGGAGCATTAAGGGAGCGCTCCCAAAATTGGCAAGGAGGGTTTTTATTTTGAAGGGAGCATGCTCCTGAAAAACGCTCCCTCTGGGAGCACGCTTTGGGAGAGAATCACTAGGGGGGCGCTCCCCTGCCACATAGATTTTAACCCTTTTATTGCACAAGTACAATCGGGGGTTAACAATCACAACTCAAGGGGATGACATCCCCTTGAGGGGTGTCGACAATCACTAAATCTCTGTACTCTATTGCTCTGAAACTGATCCATTGAAAACTAACCGGTAATAAAGTGTATGTCCACTAGGCAATGGAGTCAAGTCGCTAGTACCTTGGTTGGTAAATTGGAATGAGGCAAATCAAGCATATATCGCTATCTGGAATTGCAAATCGCAATCCTTCCAACTAGTACATGCCTCCCACTAAAAAATGAGTCGAAGACGACAACTGGGAGAGAGCCACCTAGTCAGAGACCAATGATGAAGACACCTACCAGGCACAAAAAAACCCACCAATAAGGCTAATGGGCTCTAAGGTACAAGCACACCCGTTTGGTTTGAAAAACGATCTAAAGTCGAACATTGATTAAGCTCATAGAGTCAAAGCCCAATGATGCTCAACCCTGTCAGATGCAAGATGGTTGCCAATGAGGCTAACAACCATCAAGGCACTTTGGCTTCTGGATGAGAACCTCAAATGATGTGCCAAAGTCAATGAGGAATGATTTGTTGGGAGAGAGGCAATGATGAAAACCTTTCTCCTTGGCACAAAGCAAAAATCCTACAGTACAAATATGCAATGCAATGTCCCGAGGGCTGAATGAAGCAAATGACCAACAAGAACTAACTTGAAGGTAGGACATGAAGAGACAAGACAATAACATGACTCAAGACACCTAATGTCTATTCAACAATACCCATGCTTAACTAACTCAATATTGGATCAAGACAATGCAATACAATGAATAAAGGCTTCATCTAGGTTTGACCAATTACACAGCTGCTATGCAATATCCAATACAGAAATCTTGAATCAAGGCAACAATATTGGCTAAAATGCAAGAAAACAACAAAAAAAAGGACCCAAGATTAGTCGCACATATGCAAGGCTTTTTATTATGCTTATTAGCGAATGGAAACAAGTCTAAGACTAAAATAAAGCAGAAAAACATGACAAGACAGCAATCTGAAAATGCAAACAGGATGCTGGAAATGACATATCAATGAAATGAAAACAACAAACTGATTTCTTCCATTAATTATGATAAAATTCAAAAATCCCCTACAGAGACCCTCAAAAATTCCAACTCTTTTTTTATATTTTCTGCTTTTGCTTTCTTTGTTGTTTTTTATGTTTAAAAGCATAAAAAACTCTTATTCTGGAAGTTTGTCAAATCTTCCCTAATCTATCAACATACTCAAATGACCAATGCAACCATCCAGACAAATGATTGATTATGCAGGAAAATTCAACACAATCAACCCTCCAGTGCAGCCAATCATTAAGTCTCCTAAGACGAAAAAATGCACTCATGCGCTTGCTGGTCAAGCAACCAAGTAGGTTTGTTCGATTAAACTCGGAACATGGTACCTCACCGGTGATCAACAAGAAACTATAAGAACCAAAAATTTTCAGATCTGCCTCTTGAAACACCTCCATCATCCTCAGCTCAACCGGATCATGACTAATCATGATATCCAAGCAATGATCAACTAGAGAATCTATCTGAAGAACAAAATCTGAATGTGAGATCACCAACAAACTGTGAGGAAGATCATCTTCTAGTTGAACCAAAAATTGCTCCCCTTGTTGCAATGGTATCTCATCACACTATTCTTGAACCATCGCCAAGATATGCAAGGATAAAGTCTCCTGCTGTCTCAATTCTAAATGGTTGATTCGTTGCTCTTCACTTTTAATTTTATCATCATTAATGGAAGAAATCAACAAACCCACTTGTAAATTTGGCTTTTCATATTTATCTTCATGGAACTTTGCATATGGTTCAAGCGGTGCAATCATTGGTTCATAATCATCCAAGCAGAAGTCATCATCATCCCCTTCATCACTGACAACTTCATCAAATGCAAGGTTTCAGCTATTACGTTATTTTTCAACAGCAAGGGGTTCCTGCACTCTTAGAGCAGCAAAGAAAGCTTGCCCTAAATTTCTTGGGTTTTCATTCCAAAAGAGGGAACAAAACTTTGAATCAAAAGCAAAGGCATAAGCCATCAAAATTTTCTTGGTTGGAATGAAGGGCGAATCTTATGCAATGCCTTAACAAATCTACCATGAAACTCGGGAATAGATTCATCTTCTCCCCTCTTAATGTGAGAAAACTCATAAACCAGGAAAAAATCATCATGCACCCACTCTATGTATTCAACATCCATGATCAATCATGATCTTTCTGCTATGGAGTCACTAAGAGGCATTCAAGAGGAGATCTACCCTTGTGTTCTGAAATATATGTTCAAGTTCGTTAAGGCCCGGAATTGTGACTTGTGCAGGGTCAAATCATGGAGATCTTCTCAGGTTGTCCAACGTGATAAAACCCTACAACAATGGAGTCGCCAAGTGAGATAGAAAATATAACACATAAAGCAAATCTCACTGATGTTGTTAAAGATATCCAAGGATTGATGAAGCCCCGAGCAACGGCACCAATATGTTATCACACAAATCTCCACCGGCAGACCTGCCTAATAATTATAGACAGCCAACGTTGTCATCGTTGGAAGCTTCTCCATTCAGATTGGTGCTTTTCCAATCTCAAGGGAGTGTCCCTAGGGGTTGTTTGTTGTTATCAAACTAAGATTTCTGCATAAAACTCCAATTAATTAGCACACAATAAAAGCTCGCTCTTGAGCTGCCAATAAGCAATAAAAGGCGAGTTAAACTTTAATAAAAATAAGAGTGCTTGAGATCATATCCTAAAGATAGTTGTAACAACGAATTTTATGGACATGAGTGAAGTGAATGTGCGCCTTAGGTGAAGAAGATTCAAAATAAGTGTACTGTAAACTACCATAACACTGCAAAACAACTTAACCAATGACATCCAATAGGTTCAAAGAGCTAGAACAAAACATAATTTTACCAAATCAAATATTACCCAAAAGATTGATTGCATAATAGTGAATCATAAATGACGGGCTGCCATGGATCTCCTTGCTTGTAGTGGAGGTAGTGGTCTAAGGTCTGAGAGGATGGAATAGCAAAGAGTTGTCCGCTGCTACTCTACTCTAAAATAATACTGTTTAACCCCCTTTCTGTCTTATTTTGCATATATAATAGCTCACTCTAAGGGAATCAATTTGCCCTTACTACTAGTGGATGAAAGCAAGAAAAACATGCCAAATTCTATCATTTTTTGCATGGCTGCCAACTCAATTTGTTGTTGCTTTAGTTGGCTTTTCTTTCTTGTTTTAATCATTTTTCTAGCCTTTATTTATTTTCCATGCAAACAGAATTGTAAAAGCCTTCTACTTTAGTTCTTTTAGTTTTTGTGCAGTTTGCCCTTATTCCCATGCTAAATAATTGGATAAAGCTGAGCTTTAATCTTTTCTTGACAAAACAACATGGTAACTTGGCATGTTTTCCAATAAAAAATGACAAGGGCGAGTTAGGGTATAAAACACTTTATGTAAGGCTTAAATTTAGGCTACATAGAATTAGCACATGCCAAATATACCCAAGAGGTCAAACTAGGTTGTGGAGTGGTCAAATTTAGCATATGGAATCAAGGTTTGGAAAGTTAAACATGGCAAAAATGAGCCTAAACACAGCCACTCGAATTAGGGTTTTGACATGAATCAAACTTAGTCTTCTCATGCAAAATGGACATCCTCCACCAAGCTGCCGCATGTCACCCTAGGAGGAAATCCACTTGCACAACATCGATCTTGACTCATCACTCTTCACCCACCAATATCCTTGAATCACTCCACAATTGCATGCTTGGAAGCAAGTCATTCAACCTGTACCTGTACCTGTACCTGCCATACATAGAAACTACTAATTATAGATGTGCCCAAAAAGCAATCCTCCTTTGGAAAAACAAAAAACAAAGAGCAAGAAAGACTAATCCTAAAGAGATGGAGCATCAATCTTCTTTTGAAAAACAAAAAAGCAAAAAAGGTCAAAGAAAGCAAGACTAATCATCTCGCATGTAGTTAAAAACAATCTCGTTGGACTAACTTTTTTACAAGGATCAAGAATATAAAATCACCTATGACATGCAAGCCCCTAGTCTCTGAGTATCAAAAAAAAGCAAACTGCTAAAAATAGCAATTTTCTGGAATTTGATAAAATTGACTTTTGAATGAGCTCTGATCAATGTCAATGTCTAGATGTACCTACAATGGAACTAGTGTGATGGAATCTCGCTAGATTTTAACCCTCCAATTGCACAAGTACAATTGGGGGTTAACAATGGCGACCCAAGGGGACGACAAGGGGATTTTAACCCCCAATTGTACTTGTGCAATCGAGGGGTTAAAATCCAACCAGATTCCATCACATTAGTTCCATTGTAGGTGCATCTAGACATTAACATTGATCAGAGCTCATTCCGACGCCAATTTCAACAAATTCCAAAAAACTACTATTTCTAGTATTTTGCCTTTTTCCAATACTCAAAGACTAGGGGCCCGCATGTCAAAAGACGATTATATATTCTTGATCCTTATAAAAAAGCAAGTCCAATGACATTGTTTTTAACAACATGTGAGATGATCAGTCTCACCTACTTTTATGTTCTTTTGTTTTTTGCTTTTTCAAAAGATACATTGACGCTCCATCTCTTTAGGATCACTCTTTCTTGCTTTTTTTTTTTGCTTTTTTGGAGGAAAACTACTTTTTTGGCACATTTATAATTAACAATTTCTATGTATAGCAAGTACAAGTTGAATGTCTTGGTTTCGAGTATGCAGTGGTGTAATGGTTCAAGGATTTTGGTGGGTAAATAGTGATGAGCAAAGATCAACGTTGTGCAAGTCGATTTTCTCCTAGGGTGACATGTGGCAGCTTGGTGGAGGATATCCATTCTGCATGAGAAGACTATGTTTGACTCCAAGCAATACTTGGGAAAAACAAGAGGCAAAAAGAAAACCAAGGAAAAATTGCAAGCAATGGGTGCTCGACTAAAAAACTTGGGACAATCTATGGACCCCATAGAGAAATATCTCCTACCCACCCCTCGACCAAGTTTAAATATGGGGATCATGCCCTAGAATAGAAGAGACCTGGACTCTCAGAGGAAACAAAAACAATTCAAGGAAAGAATACGAAAGGAAAAGCCTGGCATCTTTTTTATGCAAGAAACAAAGTGCACAAAGGAATACGTCCAAACACACCCAAGATTTAGTGGAAGAGCATGGCAATGGGGCTAAGTTCACGTGGATTCTCAGGAGGTCTAGCCATACTCTCAAATCCAAGCAAGGTACAACTCACCAACTTCTCAACCAACATGTGGTGGCTCTCAACCAATTTCAAAATACTTGGCTCCAAAGCCTTTGGCAACCTAACCAATGTATATGGTCCTACCAATCCCCTAGAAAAAATGGTCTTTTTAAATAGTTTCGATGATATCCCACCTAGAACTCCCAACAACCTTCAAATCATTAGAGGGAATTACAATCTATTCACTAGTATTATGAAAAAGAAAGGAGGCATCAACAGGTTAGATGATAACAACAATAGGTTTTCAAAAAGATAGACCAACTCCAATTGATAGAGGCAATCCCTATCAATGGTAATTACACATGATGTCAAATCTCGCTAGCGTGATTGGTTTCGAAGGGTTTCGTTTGTAGGGCGACCCAAGTCCGAAACCCATTGTAGTCGAGAGGAGACATCTAAAAAAATCCAGCCAGCTAAGGGTTGGTGTGGCCAAGGCTAGGTGCAATCCTTGGGTGATTTCGACAGGTTAGATGCCCCTAGGTCGCAATTTCTTAGCCAAAGGCTAGTCTTGCAAGTGACAGACACGCTAGCAAACAAAAAAATGGTAATTACACATGGCATAACAAACAAGGAGGGGTGCACCATGTGGTCGAAAGGTTAGATAGATTTCTTCTCTCAGAAACCTACCTATCAAAAAACGTTGAACAGGAGCCACTCACACTATCAAGAGCAGGCTTGGACCACTAGCTAACACTGCTCCATTGCCAATCCAAACAATAAATAAAAGACTCCCTTCCAAAATGAAAAAAAGTGGCTCACAGAGCTGAATTTTAGAGGTCTAATGAAGGAATAGTGGGACCAAACAGAGATCCCAACAAGCACTTGTATGTTCCAACAAAAGGTAAAGTTTTTAAAAAGCAAAATCAAACAATGGGATACAACCAACTATGGAAACATCTTCACCAAATAGAAAGATCTAGAAAACCTCATGAAAAACCCAAAAGGAAATAATGACCACAAGTATGACCAACTCCCTTAAAAAGAATAAAAGGGATCTCAATGACTAGCTAGACGTATAGGATAAGCCAGAAAGAGATGCACTAGAGATAGAAATCTCATAGATGTTGGCTAAAGGATGGGGATAAAAACACTAAATTATTTCACAAATCCACCTTAGGCCATAGAAACAGTAACAAAACCATGAGCCTGACAGCAACAAATGGGAGTGATCTGTGTGACCAAAAGGGAGATGGATGAAGAGCTCAACTCCTTCAAAAACCTTCTCTCAAAAATTAAAATCATGTGTGGACAAGCAAAGGGCCATAACTCCCATCACAAGGAATATCCCAAAACTCACTACCAATGATCAAAACCTCACCCTCATGCAACCAATCACCAAAGTGGAAGTGCAACAAGTGGTAAAATAAAAGGCTCTAGGGAAATCCCTAAGACAAATGGCTTCAACTCAAACTTCTTTCATGAATTATGGTAAGTCATAGGGGATGAACTCTAGAAAATGGTGGAGGACTCCAAGTCCTCGGGAAAAATTCTTCGAGCCCTTAATGCCACTTTCCTTGATCTTATTCCGAAGGAAGCCAACACCAACATGCCTAAGAAATTCAATATATAGCCCTATGCAATGTAGCCTAAAGAGTCATCTCTAAAGTGGTTGTTAACCATCTCAAGCTTCTCATGGACAAGATTATATCTAAAGAGTAGGGAGGATATGTGAGATGGAGGTAGGTCCTAGATGGAATCATAATAGTACACAAATTGACCAATACCATGAAAATTGGCAGCACTCCAAGAATGATAATCAAACTCGATATGTCTAAAGCCTTTGATAGACTCAACTAGGTGTTCAGGACAACAAACGATGGAAGCCTTTGGCTTCAATAGAGAGTGGATCCAATGCACTATGAACATGATCACATTAGTTTTCTTTTCCATAATCATAAATGGCTTTCCATTATCATCCTTATGGTAGCCTCACCAATGCAAGGGACAATCAAAAACCCAAATGTTGTTCTTTCTCCCCCTTCAACGGGATGGTGTCACACTTCCAATTTGTCGATGATAAAATGTTATCAATTGTTGCCTCCCTAAAAGAAGCCAGGGTCTTTAAACTCATCTTAGACATATTCCTCTTAGCTTTTGATGGCCAACTTGATTCCAAATCAAAATCTTTTTTTTTCCATACCTATGTGGTTGTCCAAAGACACATAAGTAGGTCATTGGGTTTCTATATAGGATCCCTTCCCTCTTTATACTTGGATATTCATCTCATTGAAAACATGGGAAGAAACCTCTTTGCAAAGCTAAACTTTCAAGTACCTCTTCCTCACAAGTGTAAAAATTTGTGCACTCTTTGACTTCTAATGCAAAACAAAAATTTCACCTCTTTAACTAGAGGTTTCCCAGATCTTAACCTTGTGAATTTTCAGCCTTAGGGCAGTTATGAAATAGAATATAAAACAGCAGCGAAAAGAGTACAATATTTCACTTTCTAACAGCCCAATCTTCTAGGAAATCCAAGGAGAAAAGATACCAAACAACCTGGATAAGTTCCATCCCTCTAGGGCGACTTATCCCACATGAGCCAGATCTAAAAATTCACTTTTACAGCAGTAAAACAACAGGTATAGCAACAGCAAAACAGCCCTTAGATTCTTCAATGATGATGTCAAATCACTTAACAATTGTCTTTTTATTTATGTCAAATCATCAAGACATATATAGCTGTAAATAACAAAATATGAACATATATGGCCAAAAGTCAAATCTGGAAAATGTACTAGTTATGGACAGCTGAAAACTTCATTAATATGCTCACGATGAAGTACATATACATACCATACCCTTCTCTCAAGGCTAGTACAAGTCTCGTAGGTCTTCAAAGTTCAAACCCCTAGCTAGGAAAAACATGAAAACTCTCACTCAATCAAGGAGCTCCAACATGCAAGAATCACTCCAACATCATCCGAGGCAAGATGTCCTCTTCTCTTCTTCTCCACCAAAGATACCCTAGGGTTTTATCACAAAACCCTAATCTCAAACTTCCAAGAGATAAACCCTAACCTTAGACTTCCAAGATGCTCCAAGATACTCCAAGACCAAGAAACCCTAGTGACTACAACAGAGAAAAAGATCAAGTACAAGTGAAGAACTACGAGAGACAAAGAAGAGTAATTGTCATCGTCTCCAAAAACGCAAACCGTAATCACAAGAGCAAACTCCAAATGAAGACATCTCCTCTGGAGTTGATAACTCCACCTAGGGTTCGTGAGAAAATCTTAAAAAATTCCTCCAAGAAGCTCTGTACAAAAAAAAGACATACAATGATGTGATGTGATGATTAAGAGGACTCTCTCCATCCTCTATTTATATGAGAGGTAACGGAGGCCAACAATACAATGTGGGCCTAAGGCCTTACAAGCAACCTACAATGAGCACTTGTAGGTCAACACAAGTGAAGCACTCCACTACAAAGCACACATGCCATGCTCCTGAGTCCCAGGTGATGTTGTACACAATAAGGTCTCCAAGATGATGTAGCTACACCAGGTAAGTCCACATCCCTCTGTCATAAGCCTCCACAAACTCGATCAATCCTCCTAAGCAATGTACTCCACTGGGTCAGTTTCCCCCTGCAAGAACACTAATGCAACCCAAGTGTCCCTGAGCCAACTACAAGCCTTTGAACAGAAATCCAAGCAACTCCATGTTATCTAGGGCTTGATGCCCTCCTCTGAGATAGACAATTCTCCTCCACCCAAGCAAGGTGTTCTCCAAGCAAGCTAACTCTCCATGTGGCCACAATGAAGGGCATCCACCAATCTATC
Source organism: Picea sitchensis (assembly GCA_010110895.2). NCBI lineage: Eukaryota > Viridiplantae > Streptophyta > Pinopsida > Pinales > Pinaceae > Picea > Picea sitchensis. Next base: position 282,645 of record SNQJ01S0001334.1, read on the forward strand.
AAGAGAATTCCAACACTTACGGGAAGAATATCAAGCCAACACCTAACTGAGGTCATACAATCATTGAGCATGTTGTCTACGCCATGCAAATCCATCATAAACCATCTCCCATGCACTAATCCATCTTGGACCATCCAAGGGCTAGACATACGCCATGTACCCCAAAGCTCATGAAGCACCCCAAACATGGTGTAAACACTTCCACAGTAACCTAGAAAACTAACAACAGGCAGGATCCTCATTAAATTTGTCCTCCAAGCCATTCTCATCTTCACCTTCTTAGTGATAACAACCTCAACGAAGATGTAATGTTCCCAAGCCAATTTTTTTTCGCTTGGAACACTAACTGACCACTAATTTACTTGTTTGTAAGTGTGTGTTTGCAAGTTAGCCTCTGAAGTTTCGGCCTTAGGGTTTATATTCAGTTATTAAGCACAGAGCTGAAGATATACCCAAATGGAAATACAAGATCTAACCAGTACACAAGATATGGAACTAAATAGCATAGATCTGACCTTTATTATTATGAAAAGCAAGAACCTGATACAAAGAGGATGCAGATCTGGAATAACATCAGATGGCTCCAATAGATAATATATGAGCTGCTACAAAATGCTCCTGATAAGAAGATGCAAGCCTCCAGAGGCTGGATATACAATGAAGATCAGTCCAAGAAGAACCAGGGTCAAGTCCAAACCCCCCTAGCTGATGGCACGTGCTGTTGAGAGCTAAGAGGACCAATATTTCGTCCCAACTGAAGGAGATCTCCAAATAGCACCAAACTTCACAGAAAGATAGATCGAGGCAAGTGGAAGCCCTCCCTGAAGTCTCAAGTCAAGATGCCAAGATCTACCCCTCCAAATTGTTGAATCCTTGATCAAGGTTGCGCCCTCCTGAAGACTGTTAAGCTCAATATTTCAGCCCTGATGGAGGAGGCCTCCAAATACCCTGAAATTCTCTAGAAAGATAGGTTGGGCCACCACAAGCTACTAGAAGAAGTCTCATGGTCAGATCTGAGGTGTAACCCTTCCAAACTGAGCAGATCTGAATCACAGTTGCACCCTCCTCTCAAAAACGCCCCAAAGCTCCAGATAATGATATAGCAAGAGTAACCCTCTCAAAACACTCCAGATCTGATGAACAAGGCCCTGCAAGAAATACCCAGGTGTTAGAATGTCAATAAGTCCTGTCAATAACCTGGATCAAACTCCTCTCCAAGGAATCATGCACCCCTTGCTAGAAAACCCTCAAGGGTACAGCCTGCTGCTCTCTTGAATAAATGATGGTACCTGTAAATACTGTACAATGGTGTGGGTGGAGTATTTCATCCCCGAGACCAAGCTTGGAACAAGGTGAGAGGAATCTTTCACCACTGAGTTGTTCTCTAGGGTTTGTATTCTCAAAACCCTCAAAATTGTGTGCTCAAGAGCCCAATAGCCAAATGCATAATAATCCAAGATGAATGAGAGGTGTGCCCTAAGCTTTCCTTTATACCTCTTTTTATTCCTCTGTTGAGTTAAGTTAACCCTATGTTCAACTCCTAACTCAACCTCAAGCGCTCTAATCCTCCAATGAGTTACTTTTTACCTTTTCAAGTCAACTTCAAATTATAACATTGAGTTTAGCTGACTTTTCCCCATGCTGCATGAGACTATAGTCTAGTGGGGATGACTAGACTACTAAGTCTCTCCAAACCTCTTCATCAATAGGTGGGAGAAATTACAGAAGATTCATAGAGAAATCAATAAAAACCCAAAAAAACTTCCTCTAGGGAGAGTCGTTAAGATAAAAAGAAAGTGGTCTCTTGTCAAATGGAAAGACACATGCACTCCCAAGACCCAAGGAGGGTTTGGATTTAAACGCCTTGCCTGAAAATAAACAATGCTAGGAGGAAATTTTTTATGAAGATGGATAAAATCAAAGGAATCTCTCTACTGAACAAATATGGAGAGATGAATCTACTCAAAGAATAGAGGAATAAGACCTCATAAAAGAAGATAATCTCCAAAGTGGATCCTTCATTTGGAACAACACCAAAGCTCACTTTAGAGTCTAGACTAATTCATTGACACATCTTTTGGGAAATACGAGATAGCAAGACCAAGATTGTTGGGAACGGGGAGCAAAATCAGGAAGCGGGAGCGAGAGCGTCAATTTTCAAAAACTTCTGGGAGCGGGAGAGTTTCGGGAGCATTTTTTATATAATCCAAAAAATATATATTTTGATGCATATATATAAAAAAACATGCAGAATGTCGAATCAATTGAAAAAAACATGAAAACATAGATATAAGATCATTTAACTAATTGATTAGTGATGAATCATGATCATTAAAGCATCAACCATTCAGTACACATATTACATCAATCATAAACATTTGTCATCAATAGATTGTAAAAGACATCAACCACAAAATGAAATAGAGTCTAGAGTCTGGAGCATCATATTCATTACCAAAGAGTTGTAAGATTCATTGAATAGTTCAAAACTTCAAAATTCAAATTTCAAACTTCAAACTTCAAAGGTAAACTACCATATAATGTTCAACTTCAATCTTCATAAGTTCATAGCTTCATTGTTTACAGAATAAAAGACATAATAAAGAGTCAAGACTCAAGACAAAGTACTAAGTTCTAGAATCTAGAGATTCCTTCTAAACAAGAAACAAAAAAAGAGATCTAGTATATAGTAGCAAGTACTAAGTGCTATTCTCTAAGTTTTCCTCTTGCCACGAGAAACTTCTAGTTTCTTATCCTACGATATTTGAAGAGAAGTAGGAACATGTGGAAGTGACCGTGGAACACGACCAGCAAATGAATAGCCCCCACGTGACAATGGACGTTGTGAAGATAAAGGTAAAAATGATGAATTTGGAACACCGCTAGCGGATGGGGGTGGCATGTCTCCTCTAGGAATATGATCACCATCACGATCACCCAAAAGTTCCTCTTCCAAGCGTTCTAAAACAATGGCTCCATCCTCCAGATTAGTCTCCTCTGGATTGTTGTCCCGAGTCGTATCTCTTTTATTGTAATATAAAGCACTCTCCCCTACATCACAATAATGCGACAACAACCTCAAGTTGTAATGCACATAAACCAAGCTTTTTGCCCAATCTGCATTCAAGTTGTTTCTCTTTACACTGTGGATGAAGCTATAGGTGCTCCAACACCTCTCTGCAGAAGAGGTGTTAACAACCTGAGAAAGCACCTTCACCGCCAATTTATGCAAATTTTTGGCAGAGGAGACATACATGTTCCACCATTCGATACAACCCATCCTGTCTCGATCTTTGGTTGCATGCAAGTTACCAAAGACTACATGCTCACTGATGTATTTGCTCAATTCGCTTCGTAATTGAGCACACTCCTCTTCATCAGGTACCAACTTGTCCAATGCAAGCATATATCCATTTGCACCTCTAGATCTGTGTGGTTTTCTCCTTTCCCCACCCCCAAGTGTTGGTTGGGCCAACCAAGATGAAGAATAATATTTTGGGGTAAGGACATATGTGCCAAGGCATGGAGTGGAACATTCAAATTATCCCACCTTTTGACCACATGTTTATGGATATGATCATACAAGATCGCATCCCTCGCCTAAACAATGTCTTTGATTTGGCCTAGCATGTTGTCCATCTGCTCATACACCTCTCCAATCACCGGCTGATTTGTATCTGCAAACCGAATCATACTATAAATGGGTTTGGTGAACTGCAGAATATACCGAACCTGTTGACAAAAATGGCCATCAAGAACTGTGTCCACCTCCCGAAAGTCACTTCTCTCAGATGCGGATGTAGCCCTGTCTTTTAGATCCTGCCATGAATCACTCGAGGCCATACTAACCAATGCCTCTCTTAGCCAACTTGGAGTGATTGCGAAAAATGAAGTGGGCCATGCTATGATTGGTAATAAATCTTATCATCTTCTTCCCACTCTTGTATAAAGCACCAATCCATCTATAATAATGGTCCTTCATTTTAATGATATCATGCATCAAAAGGTTCATTATGTGAACCAACCACCCCGAACAAAATATATTGGGGTACCTATCTTCAATGATTGTTCCTGTTGTCTTACAATTACCAGCATTATCAGTGACGACTTCAATGACATTGTATGGCCCAATCTCTTGAATGGTTTTAAGCAAGGCATCTGCAATATTAATACATGTCTTGTAGCGATCTGAGTAGTCATGGGCTGAAAGGAAGATCGCACCACTAGCAGAGACACCAAGAATATTTATCAATGGCCTACCTTTAACATTTGTCCAACCATCATATACAATTGAACCCCCATGAAGGTTCCAATCATTTGTAAATTTTCCTAGAGCACCATGGAGTTTGGCTCTTTCCCTGTAAAGTCACAAGGTTCTAGTTTGTCATACCCAGGGCTCCTATATCCTTTAGGGGCACCACTGATGGCTTGGACCATTTCATGCCAATATGGTGAGCAAAGAAACATTGAATGGTATACCACATGCATAGAGAAACCTGAAAATTTTTGCATCCACATCATCTCTACAACCTTGGTCAAGGAAATTTGATAGTGTTCTACGTGAAGACGAAGGCGAGAATGCACTACCATGGGCGGATGCAGCTCGACTAATGAACATTCTTTGTGTATTCCCATGTACAAACTTTGGTTTTTTGGCTTTGTTTTGTGCTACCTCCTCTTCCCTTTGGTATTTGAGTCTATCTTCAAGATTCACTCCCACACAAGCTTTGATTCCTATATTCTTACCTTCACCCCAATACATAGTCCCACATAGGTGCTTTCTCACACGAGTATAGGAAGCTATGTATTATGTATGACAATGGTGGCATATAAATTTTCCTGCTCCACCCCCTTTCCCTCCACTAAGCTTTGTGACATACTTCCACAGAGGTGTGTTCCTCTCTTTAACTTTTTGGGGATCATGATCATCACTGTCATTTTCATTGTCTTCATCCCCTTCCATTCCTTCTTCCTCTCCTTGGTATGTGTTGTCCACTTCTATTGCATCCTCACTATCATGGGTATTTCGACGTGAACTTCCCACCACCATCATTATAACAAAAAATGGAACCAAAATGGCATACAACATTGACATCAATATCATGAATGTTGAACCTTGATAATAACTTGCTACCTGCAATAGAATGATGGAGGAGAAATGGGAAAGAGTAGGAGAAGAAAACATTCAAATATTCAACATAACATATGCCATAATATACTAGTTTACAACACATGCATTTTTTTTAAAACAAAACAAGAAAGAAAAATGGGCTTAAGAGCCTACCTCTTTAGCTCTCCAATGGTGGTTGAATATGACTATGGTAGCCTCCAATCTCCCTCCAAGCTCTCACAAATGGCAGCCTTCAAAGTTCAATGACAATCTCCCTTACAAACTCTCCAATCTCTCTTCCAAACTCTCCAATCTCCCTATGGGAGCCTTCAATATTCCTTCCAAGCTCTTCAATCCCTTCCAAGCTCCTCAATCTCCCTTCAATCTCCCTTCAATATCCTTCAATCTCCTCAAGAACTAGCAAGTTGTAAGAACACTCTCAAAGTCAAAACCCTCTTAGCAAAGATGAGTGAAGTGAATGAAATGAGAAATAGAATGAGAGAAAAAGGAGTGAATGCATGTTTAAACCACTTACCCAACCCTAGGCTACTTTTCCCTTCCCTCATTTCTCTTAGAAAAACAAAAAAAAAGCTCCCTAAGGCTTCCTCACACGCGCAGCCCGCGAGAGCGTTTTTAATAGTGGGAGCGCTCAAGGAGTGTTTTCTCCTTGGACACTCCTTGAGCGCTCCCTACAAAACAAGGCAGCGCAAATTTGAGAGAGGAGCGCACTCCCATATTTCGCTCCCAATGGGAGCGTTCAAGGAGCGCGCTCCCTGAATGCTCCCGTTCAGAGCGCAATTCTGGAGCGAGATCGAGAGGGGGGCGAGGGGGCTCCCCTGTAGCATAGAGCAAGACAACGCTATTTTGGAAGATTCCTGGCAATAACTAACCCCTCTATACAAGGATCATTCCTTCCTCCCTCTTAAACAAATCTTTGATGCAACAAGGTGGTTGAAAGTTCATGACTTCTGGAGGAACAATAATGAGGGTGAATCTACCTTGCACAAGCAGGGGAAATAGCCACTCTTGGCTCAAGGAATCCATCCACATGACAAAGAAAGCCTCTAAAACACTCTATAGAAAAGAATGATCCAAATACAAGTGGGGAAAGATATTCCTTGTTGGGGACTACAAGGAAACGGGGGCTACATAGTGAAGGATGCCCTATCACTTTGCCTCTGCAACTCAAAAATATTCAACAAAAGTGAGTCTCTTGTAACATGTCTAAAATGCACCACTATGGCCTAAAGTTGCTCCTTATGGCTAGTTGCTAAAAAGAAAATCCTAACTTGAGACAAACTCTAAAAGAGGGCATACATGGGCCCCTCTAAATGCCCCCCATGTGAATGCCTTGAAGAGACAATGGAACATTTAATAAACGTATGCAGCTACCCAAGTTGGTTATGGGATCTAGGCACCTCAACCTCTACACCTCAGGCAGAGACAAGCTATATATCCCTCAAACTCTAACAACTTGGCATAAGGAGCCCGCCTAGAACATCTTCCCTAATTTCCTTCTATGGCAAGTTTGAAAGGAAAGGAACAACAAAATTTTCAAAGGGAAAGATCTAAGCATCCTTGAACATTGGAGTTGCTTGAGAAGAACATCAAATAAGTCAAATATGTTGAAGAATGGGAGTTGGATGATCTCTCCTTTGATGGGTCAAGCAAAAAGATGCTCGGCTCTTGGGGTATTGACAAATCCAAGCTTATCCTGAAATCAAGTAAGCAAGTCAACACTAAAGCATCCTTAAATTCATGGATTCCCCCCAGTTGGCCTAATCAAGATGAATTTCGATGGTGCATTGAAGAGCAACCCTAGACCTACAAGTATCAACGGAGCTTTTCGAGACTTGACATGGAAAATCAAATTTCCCTAATTTGAGGGGTATTGACACAAACAACTCAACAAAAACTACAAGCACTCGAAGTAGGATTAGCCCTGGCCAAGCAACATAACTTCTCAAGCCTCATTTTGGAAGGAGATACCCAGATAATCATAAATGTATGAACAAGCTATGCAAATGGATTAGCCCATAAGAAGTGTCAAATCACTGAAGATTTACTAGTGCCTTGGCAAACATCCGATGCATGATCAAGGACCTACAAGTGACAACCCCTAGTCATGTTTGTAGAGAGGCAAACAAAATGGCCAATGAAGGCATAAACCTCATCAATAACACCCTGGAGGCATCTTGCCCCATCACAATAGATAAAGGACTACTCTAGGATTGCATGCAAATTGCCAAAATGGATCTCTTCTCAACCTTAGGTGTAGACAATAAAATTGAGCACCCAGAGAGGGTGCCAATTGGAGATGATGAGATTATTGAGCTTAACAGACATGATAGGTTTGACAAAACCCGCAATAGCTCAAGGAACATGCCACACTCTTCAAGAGGGGGTGAGGGTTATCTTCCCAGTGGACCACGATCTACTCATTCGTATTCCCTTGCATGAGTAAGGAGCAAGGCTATTGAGAATATATTATAATCATGGCTTGAGGAAGCTGGAAGGGCTATCATGATTTGGATTGGAGATCTGGCATTTTAAGCCAACCTCTAAATCCTTGTTCCACAACTCCAGCAAGCTATTGGTTTGCTGCTACATCGTTGATAGTTCTCGATCTGCCCTCTGCTGTATACCAGGTTTTCCCTGCTAGGAATATGGAAGGCCACCCAATACTCATACGGGAGAACCCAAACCTCAAGGAAAATAAGGCCATAAACAACAACGTTTAGGGTTATGGTAGCAAGGCGCTTGTTCACAGGGAACCCACAGGGCATCCAAGGAAACGACAACACCCTGATTCTATCCCAGAGGCTGAGGATGGTATGGTTGAGGCGGATTTTGATAGGGGGATTCGTCCCTCTTACACAGCAAGAAACAAGAAGTTTCATGTGGTTTTAAAAAAGAACCATTTGGCTGGAAAATTTATCAAGCTGGAGGAGGAAGTGTGGCAGAACGAGCTCACTGATCCCATGCACACAAGGGGCAGAGCACTCTTTTTCAGAGCACCATGGACATGACGTGGCATCTAAGGTCATTTGTGGCCTCCAACTTTAATGCTCAGAAGAAATTCAGAAACCCAGTAAGTGATCTTCTGTCCTACCTGGAGATGACCCTCACCCCTCTCACCAAGGACTTCTCCAAGCAAAGCAGAGAGCTCTCAAAGGTTGCAGCCCTCCTGGTTCGGAAGCAGGGGCCCACTGGAGATATGGCTACAGCAGCACCTGACAAGGATGGACATTGGAGACCATGCAACCCTGCAGTAATAAAGCACTTATGCTTGTCCCTTATATACAGTATACTTGGATAGTATATCATTATAAGGCAGTAAGGCTTATGTCCTTAGTCTACATGCATAGTTTATGTTTGTGCATAGCCTACTCGACACTCTCTGGTTACTTTCCAGATCCAAGCAGATAGTGTTTGGTATTTTGTATTACTCACTGGTTAAGTTTCCATACAGTTATCAACCCTGTGGCAACACAGGTGATAATTTGAAAATTCCCAATCGGTGTTCACTCAAGCTTTTTGTATACTAATGTATTTCTACTTATTAGCATAAAAGCTTACTGATCAAAAAAAAGGGTGATGTGATTGGTTGCTGCAAATTCTGTAGCTTGCTGTTCATAATTCAGACTGTTCCTGTGTACAATCCACTGTTTTGATATGTGTTTAAGTTCCTAGCTGTTAAGGTTTCATTTTCCGAGCACAGATCTGCCTACCATCTACTGAAATTTCACAAGATTGATCATTATGATAAATAAATTTGGCCAAGACCTGCAATATCTCCATGATCATGCTATGATATGTCAATTTTTCACGTTGCCTCCCTTCAAGCCTGCCTTTTTGGAACCAACTGTTGGGCATCCATTCGATAACCCCCAGCATAGTCTATGGCAGGCACCACTATTCCATCCCAGATTCTCCGCTTATTGATGACACTACCAGCCCAACAGTTATACTAAAATCTCAGGTCCCTCGGGCTTGCTTTACGAGTGAGAGATCTCAAGGAGTGATGTTCACCTGCCTATGTTTCTATTATTCCATTGCGAGGAGATGACCCTCTGACCAGACTCTTAGATGGTGGATAGAAGCAAAATGGCAGGTAAAGGATGAATAAACTTTAAGCTTTACACACAAGGATTTTTGTTGTGAATTTTTCTAGCAGAGATAATCGAGAAAGAATTGTTGTGAATGGCCCTTATTTCCTTAATTCCGATGATTTGCATATGCAATACGATATTGGACCAGGGGTTTTGATTCTTCCCATCGGAATTTTTTCAAAATTCCTATACGAGTCAGACTGTTGATATGAGGACACTTCGGAAGGCATTGGGTAAGTATTAGAAATATTAATTAAAGCCTCAGAAATTATAAGAGCAAAGAGATATATTACTTATGCACAAATTTCTGTGTTAATGAATCTATCCAAATTCACTTCCTGAGTCCATAGTTCTGCCATATGGCAACTTTGAATGAATTCAACCTCTGGATTGTGAGCAGTTACATTTAAGTGTTGGATATGTCATTAGTATGGACAAATATTTGGCAAGCACTTGTCCTGGAAACATGCAAATAACTCTAGAGAACCCAGAGAAGAAATCAAAAGCAACAGGTTTCCAGGAAGCTCCACCTATAGATAAACAAAAGAACCATGGATGAATAAAACGATGGAAACTTCACTTATGGCAAACCCCTTTGATGCCTAAATTTTGAACATGTGGAAGAACTAATGCCAGACGTTGTATAAAAGGAAGTTGAAGATAAGAAAGGAGCAGCAATTTCTGACAAAAATGAGCAGAATACATCACTGCAAGTGCATACTCATGGACTGAACATCAAAAAGTTGTTGGACAAGTTGCATTGGTAGGGCATATTAGTTCTTAGAACAATGAAGAGGAACATCAACAAAGTGCAAAATCTCAAGAGACAGACAAAACATATACAAGAGACCAGAAGGAACCACTTACAAAATCAAATAATAAGGTAGATCAGGAGCCAATATTTGTGACAGTTCCTTTCTCTGCTGGATTGGAATGCAAAGCAAACCTTTCAATCCTTGGACCCCTCTTCACAAGTGAAATTTAATTTGGGCGTGAAAGCCATGGACAATAATCTTATTAAGGCATCCTCAAAAAGGAAGAGAGACCAAAAATCGAGAGTGGATTCCTTGCAAACATTTGGAAAGTTCTCAGTTTATTTCAGTACTCAAACCCCAATTGACAAAAAACTAAGCTGCTTCTTAGTAATTTATTTTCAGTTTGTATAATCTTAGCTTTAAACAAGTTATCGGCTATGAAACATGATTCGTTGAAAACCCCCCCCCGTGTCATGAATCCGACGTGGGGACACGAATTAGGACAATGTCCCGATTTTATGACACGTGTCACGGAAAAAGGAGGCCCACGCCCTCTAAAAAACGTTTTTCTCATTCATTTTTCACATTGTTTTCTCAACAGGTCACAGTGTGGGCGATTTTGGTGAGCAAGGAAGAGGTTTTTGTGCAGGTTTGAGAGCATTGCAAGTGTTTCCAAGTGGATTTGAGGACCAAACTGCAGGTTTTCTGCTACAGCAGTGATATTTCTTCCTCCTCCAACAAAACTGATGGCTCAATCATCAAAGACAGCAGCAAAAGGGCAAAGGAAAGGGAAGAATCCCAATGTTGGTTTTGCTCCTCCTCCAACAAATTCAGTACCCTCTTTTAGTGTCCCATCTTCTGCAAGTGGAGCTGGAAGTGAAGCTTCAAATGATGGAAAAATCAGCAGGGCAGCAAAACAACAAAGTCAAGACAGCAAATATCCATTGTGGAAGGTATGTTACAAAGAAACAAGGAGACGGGGCCAAGGCAAAGGGGGGAGAGAATATTTTGTGGACATGTGGCTTTGCCATAATGAATTTACAAAGCACTTATTCCCGAGTTAAAGGCCATTTGTTGGGGCAGCCTTGTGGACTTGGAACATGTAAATCAGTGAGTGCATCAAAACGAAAAGAGGATGCTGGCTTGGGAAGGTGGCAGCAGCATCCAAGAAAATCTAAAATGATGATCCTCTTCCATTCTTGAAGAAGCCATCTAACAATTTTAAATTTGGGAGTGAGTGCAACTCAAGTTACTCAACAAGAAACAGAAGAGGAGGGCAGCTGGTCCAATGGACAAGATATTTCAACAAGAAAAGGAGAAGAGGTTGATCTTACCATTGGTTTCTTTCTATCTCAACTTCATTTCCTCAAGATATTTCAGCGAGAGAAGCGAGAAGAGGTTGATCTTACCATTGGTTTCTTTTTCTATCTCAACTTCATTTCCTTCAATGTTGCACGGTCTCCTTTGTTTCTTGAGATGTGTAGAGCTCTAATTGATCAGGCTCCAATCGAATCTGTTCCTCCTAATTCAGAGAAGCTTAGAACCACATTGTTGGTGAAGGCAAAGAAGGAGGTGGATAAAATCCTACAACCTATCAAATCAGCATGGCCCTCAACCGGTGTTAGTATTGTTCCCGATGGTTGGACAGATGCAGCACGCCATCCACTCATCAACTTCATGGTGTCTTCCCTGAATGGAGCAGTCTTCTCGAAAGCGGTGGATGCTCTTGGAAAATACAGGGATGCACAATATATGGGTGAGTTGTTCATTACGGTTATTGAAGATGTAGGTGTTGATTCTTGTGTGCAAATTATTACAAACAATGCACCTGTTTGCAAAGTTGTTGGCATGATTGTGGAAGCTAAATATCCACAAATATTTTGGACACCTTGCATTGTTCATTCTTTGAATTTAGCACTTAAATCTATTGTTGTGGAAGTGACATGGATGGGAAGTCTTATTGAGGATGCACGCCATATCCGCAATTTTGTACAAAACCATACCAATGCCCTCACAATCTACAAAGCATACACACATCTATCATTGTTGAAGATTGCAGATACTCGGTTTGCCTCCTCATTCATCATGCTTAAGAGGTAGAGGGAGGTCAAGAGTGCTCTTGGGTCCATGGTTATTTCAGAGTATTGGTCTTTTTGGAGAAAGACAGATCCAGCTTCTTCAAAAAGGGTCAAGGATACAGTGTTAGATGATGGTTGGTGGGAGAGGGTAGATCTTACCCTTAAGATCATGGACCTTATCATCTCTTTGTTGCGGTTTGCAGACACGGACAAGCCCATCCTAGGAGAGGTTTATGAGGGGTGGGATTCCATGATTGAGTCTATGAAGACCGTTGTTTTAGAGCATGAGTGCCCTGAGTATGGGACAGCAGGAGACACCTTATTCGCCACCATACAGGATATTATTATCAGCAGGTGGGATAAGAATTGCACAGCTTTGCATTGCTTGGCTCACTCATTGAATCCCAAGTACTATACTAATGAATGTCTCAATTGTGGGCCTTCACACAGATTCCCTCCTCACATGGATGGTGAGATTTCACAGGGGAGGAAGGATGCATTTAGACGGCTATTTCAGGATAGAGCATACCTTGATGAGGTGGAGGAGGGCTTCATAAAGTTTTCCACTGGCACTGGGAGATTTGGAGGCTATGATGTGCTCAGAGACAGGGGGGCTAAGAAGCCCTATGCTTGGTGGGTAACTCATGGGGCAACACGCCCTCTTCTACAGCAATTAGCCATGAGGCTCCTCTCTCAAGTTACTTCATCCTCTTGTTGCGAGAGGAATTGGAGCAAATATGGGAATTTGTACAGTTTGAAGAAGAGCAGGCTTGAGCAGTCCCGGGTAGAGACAATGGTGTATGTGCACAACAATCTCCGTCTTATTTACAGGCAGAGAGAAGAGTGGGTGAAGGGAAAGACAAAGATGTGGGATGTGTTTCCTGATGATGTGGGTTTAGACAACAGTGTTGAGTTGGCATTAGCCAACTTGGATCTCAATGATCCAATGCTAGAGCCAGTCACTTTTGATGATGGTGATCCTCTTGAGGGGTCATCCTCCACAGCAGCAGATGCACATATTCCATTGGATATAGAGGAGGAGGAGGAGGAAGAGGAGGATGGAGAGGAGAGCAGTGGTGAGGAAACTGATATTGATGATGATTATTTCATGGAGGACAAGTACTACTGAGTCTTGACAGTTCTTCCATCTACTGTCTACGGTGTCGGTTCTAGTATCTACCCTATGTCTATTTTGTATTTGCCATAGGCATTCTCACCTATAGTGTTAGTGACTCTGACTCGGTATTACTATCTAGATTCTACTATCTAGTATGAATCATGATCATTGTAACACATTTTGATTTTGATGACTTAATGAGAATGTTGCAGGCGCAACTAATGGTTCTAATTTCTTGTGTTCAAACTTCAGTGTTTATTATAATTTATAATGTTTGTCATTTTATTATCATTGATGTTACAATGTTGAATCAGGATTCAAAATGTATACAGTATAAATTATAATTTATAAATTATAATGGATCATGATTTAATCATTTATTTATCATTTATGTTACATCATACATGTTTAACGTTTTGTATCATGTAAATCTTCTAGTTTCTAACAAAATATGAATCTTTATGTCTAAATTTCATTTTTGTATGTGTAATTTTCAAAAAAAATTCATATATAATTTTTTTAGATATATATATATATATATAAACGTGTCCTCCGTGTCCTGTTGTCGAGGTCAAAATTTCACGTGTCGGACACTCGTATTTCCGTGCCCTTCGTGTCCCGTGTCATCGTGTCAGGTGACTTAGGTTATCGGTTGAATAGCCAGATGGCCTAACTCTTCAAGGAATTTTAAATTAGGTTATTTTTTACATCGGGGGACTGGTAATACCATCCCATTTGTTTGTTTAAATGCTTGTCAGTCTGTAGGATTGACACCTTTCTTGACTTGTGAGGGCATTGTTGGCTAAGCAGCCATGACAGGGAGCTATTCCACCAATGTCACCCACAGATTGCAAATGGGCTCCATCCACTTGAGATGGCTCCTTGCATAGCTGGCTCAACCCACAAAGGGCAAGCAATAATCACCTCCCTTGTGGGAGGCAGCAGCCCACAAGGGGTGTGCAAGTGCTGAGAATTGAACCTGGATGGGGTGGCTACCAACAGTCCACCTCCACCACCCAAGCCAACAATACCATCCCATTTTGTATTGTCTTGTTATGATAGATTGTCTTGCTATAATAGTAATATATTTTTTTAGTTACCAAAAAAGAGAATCAACTGTCTAGACTCTAGAGAAAATTAGGGAAAATGTTTTCTAAATCAAATGAAAGGGTCAAAGGTTTACTCACACCTCATTACTAGATGAATAAGGGGAATATGTACTAGAAAATGCCTTTGAAAAGATTTAATCTAGATACATTCAGAGAATTCATGCGAGTGACAAGTGAGAAAATATCCATTCAATTGCCAAAGGGGGAGGACATTCAAAACATATCGAAGATAAAATAATTGTCATATTACCGTCCAATACATATTTTCTGCCCTTTGAAAGTGGCTAACAATATAGCATTTAATTTATGATAATTACAATTGATTTCTTTCCAAAAACCATTTGCACAAGGAAAAAGTCAAAATGATACACAACATAATAGCATAAAATAAAAGACAATGAAGAATCATAGTAACTGACATGACCACCATAAATAGTCTATCATTGGCATGGAACAGTGCAGCAGAGCAGAGAGTTTCACTATAGATCTTTTCAAAATGTGAGGGGAAACAGAAACTCTATCTGGAGATCCTACAAGGAGGTTCTCTCTGGCACCCTGCCCTTACACTTTTTCAAGGAATTCATGTAGTACCTTGTTGATAAGGCCAAAAAGGAATTAATCGTGCGATAATCCATTAAAGGATGCTTGCAATGTTCATCTTCCAAAACGATTATTTAGATGGATCCCAAAGAGATTATGGCAGATCTCTTAAAATTAAAAACCCTTGGATGCATCTGTTGTTTCATGGATCTATGGCCATCTGAAAATTCAAAAAACCCTTAGAAACTGGATGCTGTGGATTGGAAGTTAAAGCATGGGCATGAGTATCTCTTCTAGGCAGGGGCTTCTTGTCATAATTTTTTCACCCAAAGAGGATAAAGATGCTACTTTTGATGGATGTTGATTCCTTAATCAGGAGAGTCTCTTCATGAAATCCCAGGAAACTATGTTTGATCCTAGGGTGGAAATATCATCAAGCTCTAGTTCGGGCTCATCTTCCTTTCCTCCCCTGGAGTTTTTGAATGAAGTTGCATTAAAACCCACTGGCTACAGACTAGAATATGTAGTAGCATCACAAAATTAACAAAACAAAGAAAACTAGAAAAATGCTAGGATTTGAGTTGAAGATTTTCAGGTCCTATCAAGCATGCCTACTGGATCTGTCTTTGACCACAGTTAGGCTCTAAGTTTCAGCTGTTATGTAAAGTGTTTGCTGTTGTTTTAGGACAGCCAACAGTCCAAGAACTTCTTGCTGATTTGTTACGGTTGCACTTCCAATTTTAGGTGCTCTAGCATGTAGTTTTAGTAACCAAAAGTTAGCACATGCATACTAAAATAAGTACAACACACCTAAAGATCTTTACAGCTAAAATAAAGCAAATCTAAGAGACTAACACATGCATTTTTGTACACATGTATTTTTGGTCAACATAACCCTGGATAAAACCCCCCCGGGGAAAACCAATTTGGGATATTTGTCTATATAATGATGATTAAAGCAAGAGATACAACAAGTAATGAAATACAATGGAACCTGTATACATAGCAAGCTCCTCACGAGCCTTGCCACAAGATCCAGAGAAAGAAGTGCCCAAGTTGTCGTGCGCCCTCTCCCTTTGTTGCTCTCTATACTGCACTGAAGCGCCCTAGCTCATCTGGAACCCAATGAAGAAATCCCTCCACAGGAATGTCCTCTCCTGTGCTGCCTCTCCACTGAAACTGTCAGAGAGCTCGAATCCTCCAAGCAGATCTGCTACCAGGTAGCCGCCAGTCCTCTCAACATGTGCGCCCTCCTCTTAGCAGAAATGATCACTAGAAAAAACTGAGCCATAAACTGAATGTCTCTCTCCACAGAAACAAGTGCCCAAGCTCTCCTCTCCCTATGCATCAGACCTCATCTTGATCTGACAAGTCCTCCTCTCCTGATGAGCAAATGAAGGATAATAAATGCGCCCCTCCTCCATATACATGATCCCTCTCAGAAGTAAAGGCTATGGCTCCATGGAAATGCTCTCCATGCAAGCTCAAAGCAATCTCAAGCTTCTCCTCAAGCTCTCAAGGGTTTTACTCAAACCCTCATGAAGTGCGCCCTCCTTCTCCTCGAGAAATGTGCCCCTCTTCTCTTCTCCAAAAATCACAAGTGAAGAATAAGTCTCCAAAAATACCTTTACCCTCTCTTTAGCCTCTTTGAGCCAACCCTAAAAGATCAATGGCCTAGATTAGATCTAGCCAAGTCTAACCAATGGGTGAGATCTCATCCTAAAATCTCACTAAGGAAACCCACTTTCCTTAGTTGCTT
>SNQJ01S0001334.1:300044-369405 GCA_010110895.2 Picea sitchensis
CACCCACATTGTGAATTAATTGCCACTTTATGACTTAAGTGACATATTTCACTTTTGACTTAAAACTCCTAAGTCAAAGTGAAATTAGAATCATAAAGTAAAGTACAAGGGTAATAGTCTTCCTCCTTTGTGCTTAGAGACTCATAAGCACATGGGGAGCACTTTCCAAGGTACCCAAATCTCAACATGAGTCACTGTTGATTTAAGCAAAACCTTACCTGATAAGGTGACTTTACAAATTGGTGATAATCCATTAAAGGATGTTTGCAATGTTCATCTTCCAAAACGATTATTTAGATGGCCCCCAAAGAGATTATGGCGGATCTCTTAAAATTAAAAACCCTTGGACGCATCTGTTGTTTCATGGATCTACGGCCATCTGAAAATTCAAAAAACCCTTAGAAACTGGATGCTGTGAATTGGAAATTAAAGCATGGGCATGAGTATCTCTTCTAGGCAGGGGCTTCTTGTCATAATTCTTTCACCCAAAGAGGATAAAGATGCTACTTTTGATGGATGCCGATTCCTTAATCAGGAGAGTCTCTTCATGAAATCCCGGGAAACTAGGTTTGATCCTAGGGTGGAAATATCATCAAGCTCTAGTTCGGGCTCATCTTCCTTTCCTCCCTTGGAGTTTTTGAATAAAGTTGCATTAAAACCCACTGGCTACAGACTAGAATATGTAGTAGCATCACAAAATTAACAAAAGAAAGAAAACTAGCAAAATGTTAGGATTTGAGTCACTGTTGATTTAAGCAAAACCTTACCTGATAAGATCACTTTAAAAATTGGTGCAAGGCAAAAAATTTTAAACCTCCAAACTTATGTTAAAGCATAGAAATCTTTGTGAATCTTATTAATTCTTAAAAGGCCAGCTATAAAATGTTTGGAGAAATTTTTGTAAAAACATTGAAATTTTAGAAAATTTAGGTGAATTTTAGAGTAAAATAATTTTATCCTATATAATTTGGGCAAACCATTTTTGGTTTAAAAAAAGGAAATTGGAGAATCCTTTTTTTGGAAAAAAAAAAAATGGAAAATTAGCCTAAGGGCAAAATTTAACCCCTAAAACTTTCCTCAGTCAAAGGACTCTTGAACATGATGCAGATTGTGACAACATCCCTTTCATATGTCAATTCTGTCATGAAAATGGTCATCTTGAAGTTGAATGACCTAAAACACCAAATCCTCTACCCAGTTTCCTGAGCAACAGTTGAAGCCCCGAGAAGGATCCTTCAAGACTAGCTAAGAGGAAAGAGGCTTGGGTCTAAATCCCCAATTCAGAGGCTGAATAAATTTTCAGCTCTTGAACAGGAGGAACCCCAAGATCCTGACCAAGCTAATGTTAGACACTGTAAGGTTTATTTTGTAAAGCCAGGCCTTAGGTCCTAAATTATTAGGTTACAAGGCTAAGTATAACATCACATCATAAATGATGAGTAATTAAAGTTAAGTTATAAGCTAGTCTTTAAATGAGACATTCCTCATAGGAATAACAGAACACGCCTCATGTGCTACTCATTCGTAAATGTATGTATACTACAAAAATGTATGGCATTGTGCATTGAATGAATATGATAATTATTTATCCTTCCACGTATTCTGCCCATATTATTAACAGCCAACTACACCTTGGAAGGGCCCTTTAAATCATAAGGTATGAAGCCTTCCACTATGGAAATATGCTGATAAATAATTTGAGTTCTGATGTTGTTACTAAACCCAAGTTGGGGGCCTGGAACTCTATTTCTAACTCAAGCCCTTCTCCCTCCCTCAAGGTCAAGGTGAGCTTCCTATTGATCCTGTGGAGTGGCCTATTTCAGACAAAAGATCCTGCCAAACAGGATCGACCCTGAACAAAATAAAAAAGCGAAAACTGGCTATTCCTTCAAGCCCTGTCCTCACTGAAAACAGAGCATTAAAACACATTCATATTCAAAAAAAAACATGCAGAATGCCAAATTAGTTGCATAATATATGAAAACATACATATTTGTGCTACTTGTAGATGATACTACAATATTATGAAGTTAGAAATGCCATCCATAGTACATTAATGATTAATCATTCGAGCCTCAACCATCTAGCAATTACAAACAAACATACAAATTTTTAAGCCATATAATAAGAAGTAGACCATTAACTTATAGAATGAAATAGGTTATCCACCAACTGTCAACATGACGAAATAGTTGTTAAATTATGAGTTTGATTTCAGATCTGTGGGTAATTCTTTAAATTCTGACTATACTTAAGTATTTAGCTTAATATGATTCATAAAACTGAACAGCAATAACCATAGATTTACCAGCATGAAAATTCACAACATGTACCCTGGGGAAACCCTATAGAGGGAGAAAACCCCCAGCAAACAATCTCCTTGTATTGCAAATATAATGTATGATCACTTACAAGCATCCACCATGAAATTCTGCTCTTAAAGAGCTTGCCAAAATTACTTTGTCCTGACTGTATGACCTGTAGAATACTGAAAGACCTTGATGTCCTATTCTGCTGTTAGATACCAGAACTGTGGACAGAATTCATACGCTGCCTTAGGACTCCTTTGCTGCCTTTTCTGCTGATATATATCAGTACTGTTTGCAGGGTACCTTTGCTGTCTTTTTGGACTGATATACACCAGCACTGTTGGTGTATTTTTGCTGCCTTCTAAGACTGATATATGCTGTCCTGATATGCTGATATATACCAGCACAGTATACAAGCACTCGCTGCCTTCTACTCCTTCACCCTCACGCTGCATAACATGATGTATATAAAGGCATAGAGAGGAAGAGGGAGAGGGCTCGAATTAGTAACTCGTTTGCATGTTTATCAGAACTTGACTTTACACTTCAGCTCGAAATAGAACTTGGACATGAGACTTCAGTTAGTTCAAATTTAGAACTTGACTTGGGACTTCAGTTAAAAATACAACTCGCCCTTGTGACTTGGCAATGCATGGCATGCAACTCGACCTTGACTGGACATGCATGCGAACCAACTCAACATGCACTTGACATGCATGCATGCAGCTTGACATGCATACATGCAAATTGTCATGCATGCATCTCGTCATCATGCATGCAACATGCATGACAACTTTGGCTTTGACCTAGACATGCAACTTTGACTTTTACAACTTGAGTTTGACAACTCAGCCTTGACATTCAACTCGACCCTTTACAACTCGACTTATTACAAGGCAATTCGAATTTCTTCATGCTGGATAATGTTACACGTGCCAACGCACTAGATCAATACATTTACATCATTTGCAATATAAGGAAGATTGTTTCTAGCTCATAGGAATTTTACGTTCAACCTAACTTTTGCTAGATGCCTTGACTTTTGCTCATGGGTCACAAGGCTTGACTAGGCTCACAGAGATTGTACATCCACCCTAACTTTTGCACTAGTTTGTCTATGCTCACAAAGGTTGTCCGTTCCCCTTGACTTTTGCACTAGACTGTCTATGCTCACAGAGGTTGTACGTTCCCCCTGACTTTTGCATTGGACTTACATCTTGACTCACAAGATCATATAGCATCTTGTTCGTCCTAATTTTTGGTTTGACTCACAGAGGTTGTACATTCCCCCTAGCTTTTGTCAATACCTCACAAGACTGGCTGATTCTCCAAATCTCCCTGGCTAGCCTCAGGGTGGCCCATACGGCCTCTCATTGGAGAATGATTGTCGATGCTACCAAATTTAACAGTCCCTCTTAGCGAGGGAGTCATTCTCAACCACACCAAGCTTGCCTCTTAGCTGCACAAACTGTCTCAATGGCTTGGTCAAGATATCAACTACTTGCTCGCTCGTGGCTATGTATTGTAGCTTTACAGTTTTTCTCTGGACCAAGTCTCGAATGTAGTGGTACTTCATCTCAATATGTTTTGACCTGTCGTGAAATATCTAATTCTTTGTCAACTTAATGCAACTTTGATTATCATAGTGAACCACCATCGACTTGAGCTTGTCACCAAACAACCCAAAAACCAATTTTCTGAGCCATACTGCTTCCTTGCTAGCATCACTCGCTGCAATGTACTCAGCCTCTATTGTACTATGTGCAATGGATCCTTGTTTCCTGCTTGACCAAGAGATCATAGCGGATCCTAAACCGAAGCAGTATCCGGAAGTACTCTTCCGGTCCACTAGGCTTTCTACCCAGTCAACATCTATCCATGCAGAAATAAACCTCCACTGGATGTATATCTCAGACCATAGGTAATGGTCCCTCTGAGATATCTCAAGATGTGTTGTGCTGCCATCCAGTGTCTTTGTCTCGGTTTAGCCATGAACTGACCCATTGCAATCATTGCATAGCATATGTCTAGTCTGGTATGGATCATATACATCAATGATCCAATCCGCTGCCTATACATGGTGGGGTCCACCAAATATGAACCTGTAATAGAATCATGCAGCTTCCTCGGGTTGGTAATCATTGGAGTAGCCATGGATTTACAATCCATCATACCAAACATCTTTAACACATCCACTATGTATTTACCTTGTGCCAGAAATATCTCGCCCTGTCTTTGCCACACTTCCAACCCTAGGAAGTAATGCATCAAGCCTAAGTCTTTCATCTCGAATTTTGAGATTAGCTCCCTCTCACACCAGGCTATTAGCTCATCATCTCCTGTCAAAAAGAGATCATCAACATACAAGATTAATATAACAAGTTGGTTCCCTCTTACCTTGAAGTACAGATTCGCATCAACATCACTTTTCTGAAAGCCCGGGCTTTTAAGAAAGCTATCAATCCTGTCATACCAAACTTTGGGAGCTTGCTTAAGACCATACAAGGCCTTCCTTAGCTTGCATACATGAGTGTCGTTGTTATGCAGTACAAAACCATCTGGTTGTTCCACAAAGACCTCTTGTTCAATCTTTCCATTCAAGAATGTTGTTTTTACATCCATCTGATGTAACTTCCAACCAAGAACTGAAGCTAATGCAATAATAACTCGAATGGAGGTATACCTGGCAATAGGGGCAAAAATCTCGCCGTAGTCAATTCCTTCTTTCTGAGTGAATCCTCTGGCTACAAATCTTGCTTTGAACTTTTCCACACTCCCATCGGCTGCATGTTTGATCTTATAGATCCATTTGGAAGAGACCACAGATTTGTCCTTTGGCCTCGACACAATGTCCCAAACATTGTTCTTTAGAATAGACTTGTATTCCTCAAGCATGGCATCCTTCCACACTTGTAATTTATCTGCTTCTTCAAATGAGGAAGGTTCGGCATCATTGATGCTGCTCATCAATGCAACATAGCCTCCAAACCTGTGAGGTCTCTTACTTTCCCTGAAAGTTCCTTTGGGTGCAGCTATCTTTTTTGCTTCCTGCATTGTTTCTTTAAGCCACCCTGGCTTCCTTTTGGCTAGAGATTCTTCAAGAGTTCTTTCCAACTCTTCAACAGGTTCTAGCAGCTCATCACTTGGCCCTACATGAGGTTCCTCCCTATGATCATCCGACTCTTCATTTTCAGAAGAGGGTGAAGCTTGTTGAACTGCTTCTGAATCCGGTTGAAGCTCTCTGGACTTCTTGAATGCGGCTTCCTCATGGAAAGTCACAACTCTGCTTACCTATATCTGCCTCTGACCTGGTACATATATCCTATAAGCCTTGGAGTTCTCGTTGTATCCCACAAAAATCCCTTTCTTGCCTGAGGGTTCCATCTTTGTCCTCTTTTCCTTAGGGACATGAATATATATTGGACAACCAAATATCCTTAGATGTCCTACTTCAGGTTTGATCCCTGAGAAGACCTCTTCATGAGTCTTATCCTTCAAGATAGCATGAGAACACTTGTTCTGAATATACACGGCAATGGAGGTAGATTCTGCCCATAAAGAATTTGGCAGATCCTAGTCAAACATCATGGCTTTCGTTGTTTCACATATTGTTTTGTTTTTCCTCTCAACAACACCATTTTGCTGAGGGTTATATGGCACGATCAACTGTCTCTTGATTCTTGCTTCCCTGCAGAAATCCTCAAACTGGAGAGATTCAAACTCTCCTCCATTGTCTGTTCTAAGGGTTCTTATGTGTCTCCCTGTCTACTTTTTAATAAAGACTTTATACTCTTTGAACTTACCAAATGTGTCACTTCTCGCTTTAAGGAAATAGATCCAACATTTTCTTGAGCAATCATCAATAAAAATGACACAATACAAAGTACAAACAACCACTGAGAGAGGGAGATGACATGGGACCACACACATTAGAATGAACCAGATCTAAGATGCCCTGAGCTTTGTTGTCACTGCTAGGAAATGCTTTCTTTATATTTTTACCAAGCATGCATCCTTTACAAATTTCATTTTTACTAAGAGAAATAGAGGACATGACACATACCATATTCGGCAGATCTAGAAGTGCTTTGTAATGAAGATGTCCAAGTCTTATGTGCCACAACTCGTTGGAGCTAGTAGCATCATGAGCTAATGCATGAACTGACTATCCTGTCACAACGTACAATCCTCCTCTGCGAGTCCCAATAGGTTATGTTGTACTCAAGTGGCTACCTTTAACCCACAGAAGTGTCTTCCTGTCCTTGAAGATCACCCAATGTCCCTTGTCCTCAAGGGTTGCGACTGATAGTAGATTCTTCCTGAGCCTTGGAACATATAATACTTCATCAACATGAAGCATAGCCCCAGATTCCAATCTGAAGGAGATAGAGCCTACTCCCTCTATCTTGTAACAATTGTCATTCCCAAGCTCAACCTGTTCTGCAAAAGATTTTGTCTTGAAACCTGAGAGGATCTCCTTGTACCCTGTCATGTGCTTTGATGCACCACTGTCTACTAACCAAGTTTTCGACCCTGTGATAATTGTACTGAATAAAGCAGAAACCAAATAATATTCTTTTCTATTTTCTCTTTCATTAGAGGGACTTTTCTGATTTCTTTTGGATTCATCATCCTCAACAGTTGAGGCATAATGTTTCCCTTTCCTTGGATTTTTCTTCCTATACCAGCAGTCTCTAGCAAAATGACCCAATTTATTGCAACTAAAGCATTTAATCTTAGATGTATCAATATTCTTGCCTTTGAACATACCTTTGGTGTTTGACTTCTTCTTAGAGCCTTTCTGTAAAGTGACCTTCTTCTTTCCCTTGAATCTTGATGTTAATGTCGAATGCTCTTCTTTGGTTGGCTCGCTCCAGGTAGCAGTGTGACTCTCCTCTTGGAGGCAATCATGTCATAACCTCTCAAACGTGGGTTGAATCTCTCTCCCACTCACACTGGATAAGAAAGTCTCCCATGAAGAAGGAAGACCATGAAATATGGCCTGCACTAAGTCATCATCATCAATTGTGACACCTGTGACCAAAAGTTGATCTCTGATCTGGGCTATCCTGAAACAGAAAGATGCTACCAATTCACCTTTCTCCATCTTCAAATACTTAAGCTTATGCTTAAGTGTCCTCTTATGACTTGGTGCATGTTTCTCATACAGATTTACCAAGGTATCCATATAGTCCTTGGCAGTCATTAACGAAGTCATTGTTGGCATTATACTATCTTTGACTAAATCAAAGATGATTCGCTTGGCCTTGGCTTGATTCTTCCTAAAGGTCGCTCTTCCTACATTAGTGGTGGGTTCCTCCATCACCGTTGTCACATACAGCTCAAGTTCATGCTCCTGCAAGATATTCGTTATCCAGAGCTTCCATACAATGAAGTTGGATGCTCCTTCAAGCCTATCCTCGTCTCTGACAAAAATGGAGGATGCCATGGACCTCACACTGGAAACTTGATCAAGCTCGCTTGGATCTGTGTGTACCTTGTTGTTGCATTTCAACAAGTTGATTCACACCCTAAGCTCTGATACCATGTTAAATTATGTGCTTGATTTCAGATCTGTGGGTAATTCTTCAAATTTTGACTATACTTAAGTATTTAGCTTAATATGATTCATAAAACTAAACATCAATAACCATAGATTTACCAGCATGAAAATTCACAAAACATGTACCCTGGGGAAACCCTATATAGGGAGAAAAACCCCCGCAATCAATCTCCTTTTATTGCAAATATAATGTATGATCACTTACAAGCATCCACCATGAAATTTTTCTCTTAAAGAGTTTGCCAAAATTACTTTGTCTTGACTGTATGACCTGTAGAATACTGAAAGACCTTGTTGTCCTATTCTGCTATTAGATACCAACACCGTGGACAGAATTCATACGTTGCCTTAGGACTCCTTTGCTGCCTTTTCTGCTGATATATATCAGTATTGTTTGCAGGTACCTTCACTGTCTTTTTGGACTGATATACACCAGCACTGTTGGTGTATTTTTGTTGCCTTCTAAGACTGATATATGTTGTCCTGATATGTTGATATATACCAGCACAGTATACAAGCACTCGTTGCCTTCTACTCCTTCACCCTCACGCTGCATAACATGATGTATGGAATGAGGGTCAACATCTGCATATAAAGGAGTAGAGAGGAAGAGGGAGAGGGCTTGAATTAGTAACTTGTTTGCATGTTTATCATAACTCGACTTTACACTTCAGCTCAAAATAGAACTTGGACATGAGACTTCAGTTAGTTCGAATTTAGAACTTGACTTGAGACTTCAGTTAGAAATACAACTCGCCCTTGTGACTTGGCAATGCATGGCATGCAACTCAACCTTGACTAGACATGCATGCGAACTAACTCAACATGCACTTGACATGCATGCATGCAATGCATGCAACTTGACATGCATACATGCAAATTGTCATGCATGCAACTCATTATCATGCATGCAACATGCATGACAACTTTGGCTTTGACCTAGACATGCAACTTTGACTTTTACAACATGAGTTTGACAACTCAGCCTTGACATTCAACTCGACTTATTACAAGGCAATTCGAATTTCTTCATGTTGGATAATGTTACACGTGCCAACGCACTAGATCAATACATTTACATCATTTGCAATATAAGAAAGATTGTTTGTTTCTAACTCATAGGAATTTTACGTTCAACCTAACTTTTGCTAGATGCCTTGACTTTTGCTCATGGCTCACAAGGCTTGACTAGGCTCACAGAGGTTGTACATTCCCCCTAACTTTTGCACTAGTCTGTCTATGTTCACAGAGGTTGTACGTTCCCCCTGACTTTTGCACTAGACTGTCTATGCTCACAGAGGTTGTGCATTCCCCCTAACTTTTGCATTAGACTTACATCTTGACTCACAAGATCATATGGCATCTCGTTCGTCCTGACTTTTGGTTTGACTCATAGAGCTTGTACGTTCCCCCTAGATTTTGTCAATACCTCACAAGATTGGTTGATTCTCCAAATCTCCCTGGCTAGCCTCAGGGTGGCCCATATGGCCTCTTATTGGAGAATGATTGTCAATGCTGCCAAATTTAACAATAGTTATGTCTACAAAATAGGCCATCTCACCCTCAATAGGTGCCTAAAGGTGAGGAAATAGTTATCAAATCCAGTCTTTGCGATCTTAAATAGCCGCAACCTAGAGTGAGTGCCATAAAAGTAATTGACCCTTGTATGCCCTGTGACATCAAGGTCTATAAAGAAGTCTTGCAAACATTGTGTTGCCGAAAGTATGATCGAGGGTCCGGAAAAGAAAATATCGTCAACAACAGGGAAAATATCAGAAAATGTCGACAAAATAAAAAAAAATACAAAAATATTCCTTTTTTCAATTTTTTAAACATCTGACACAACAACAACATCAAATAAATGCATTGCCACATAAATATGAAAAGAGAACTAGTATATGTAAGATGTATAAGATGTCTAATGATACATCACACATCAACACTAAATTATGCGCTTAGTCTTGACTCCAAAGCCTCAAAATATCATCAAAAAATCTAATAAGTGTATCTCACCATCATGAGTCATCTACAATGCAATCAAACTAGTGATTCCCTCTGCCCCTTTTACAAGCAAAGGTAATGGATTTTCCTCTAAAGGAAGAAGACCCTGGAGTTGGTGTTGGGTATGTGTTAAATTCTTTGCATGATTAGCTCCATGTGTTGTATGTTGTGTTGGGAACAAAGGGGGGCTATTAGGGCCCCCCTTGCCTGGGAAAAAAAATTGCGCTGTTTTTGGCCTATTTTTGGCATGCTTGGCAATTTTTTCAATCATGGTGCGATATTATCTCGAGATTTAAGAGAATATCGCGATATAAAGTGCTTGGTGCTCTTGATTAAATGCCAATCCCATACCCTCATATGTGATAGAATCCAATGAAAATGATGCAATCCCATCAATCCTATAATCGTGAAAACTGTTAAGTCTACTAAATTTTGAATGGGAAATGAAATTTTACTTTCTCCATATGAAGTATATGAGGTTGGAACCACTCTCAAACATCCTGAAACAATTACAATTTCTACTTTAAGAATTTAACATTACCATTAATTGCCAACATTGTTTGGTCAAACCTACTCAAAAACCAATCTTTATGCTTGACAATATCATGCATCAAAAGGTTCAATGTGTCCAAGGAGTGCCCAGGGAGCACCTAGGGAGTGCAATCTCTGCTCTAGGAGCATCTCAAGGAGCACCACACTCCCCACAGTGGCAGGGGGCATGCTAGGGAGCCCTCGAGCATGCTCCCAATTTTTGGAAGCTCACTCCTTGAACACTCCCACTTGGAGTGCAGTTCCAATGTGGGAGTGTGGCCCCTACGAGGATGCTCTTGATAACATAGCTTTAGACACAAATGATCTCTAGGGATCTGCCAATAAAGTATTCCTAGCCCTTTTACCGAAACTAATAAGAGGAAGCAGCTTTTCATGGTATGCATAATGAAGATACTCTAGTACATCAGAGGAATGTGTACAGAAAACAAGAAGAAAGCCCTAAAGGCTAAAAGGGAAAATCTCGATGGAAGAACCTGACAGAGTCATTATTCAAGAACCAAAGTTACCCATGGAAGATTTGGAGAATGCAAGGAATATAATTCGGCCAGTGATAGAAAGGGAATACAAATCAATTGAAGTAAGAGCAAGGGGCTTGGTGATATGTTTTAACTTCTCATTCAAGTGATATGTTTTAACTTCTCTGTATTCTATCTCTAGTTACCAAAATGATACAAGTCAATATGGCATACTACGCCAATTTCTTAAGGGAAGATTTTGGTCTAGCCTCAAAGTGTCCTATGAAACATGGTATCTATCTTTGATTCTGACCAATTCTTATGGCCCCAATCTAGCCTTGTTGAAACCTGTCTATTGTAATCTTATATCCAACGAAAGATCACAAATGGGCACATCACCTGGATCATCGGAGGGGATCTAAATACTATCCCGGAAGCCCATGAAAAGAAGAGGGGTCATACAGTGAAGATTAAACCAAGCATTTTTTGCTATGTTACACGGGAACGCATTCCCCCCGAAAAACCCCTCGTCCCTTGCATTCTGACGTTCTAAGGACTTAAAAACGCCTTGGGAACATTCCAAAAGTGGTGGGGACGTCATCAGGGACGTGGGGACTTCCATGACATTCCCAATTCGTCCCTCGAAAAATTTCGGAATAGCAAGGGTATGCTTGGCAGACCCTTGGCCCCACCCGTGCCTGAAATATAAACCCTACCCATTGATTCTTCTCAATCGCTTTTCCCTTTGACTCTTCGTGCTCAAGTCGTTACTCACACTCTACAGGATGCTCTTCACACTCAAGCTCGTCTCCTACAATCTGGTCCAATCGTGGGATTCTCCTACAGTCCAGTCGCGGGCTTCCTACAATCCAATCGCAAGCCTAATCATGGGCATGGTCGAGGGTCTGTTTGTGAGCTTGGTCATGGAATTCTCAACAGTCTGGTCACGGGTTTTACTATTCATATGCTCAAATAGTCTTGTCACGGGTTTTACTATTCATACACTCGACACAAGCTTGGTCACAGGCTTCTCAACAGTCTGGTCGCAAGTTTTACTATTTGTACACTTGAATAGTCTGGTCGTGCGTTTTACTATTCATATGCTCGACACAAAAGGCATTCAACAAACTTATAATGTCAGGCAATCATTATTCCAAATTTTTTTAACTAGTTTGTCCTAAAGGTAATTTGGTTGGATACCAAACTCACTTTTTTCATCCAAGTGTTGTATGGAGTTGTTGAAATTAATGCAGCTGCAAGAGCCATTCTCCAGAGGATGGAAAGGACCCTAGTTGTGGACTAGGGCCCCCAGCACACTCCTGGGGTTTCTTGGTATGAGACCAAGCAGTGAGAGCCATGGCAAAAGACCCTAATGAGGGCCCCCAGTATATGACTAGGGTTCTTGGTCTTGGACCAAGCATTAAGTCCCTAGATGTGTCTAGGGCCCCTGGATGTGGTCCAAGGAATCCTTGCCCGATGCTTGGATTGATCCTTGGATATGTTCCTTGGTGGTTGATATAAGTCCCTAGATTTGTCTAGGGCCCCTGGCTATGTTCCAGGGAATCCTTGCTCAGTGCCTGGATTGATCCTTGGATGTGTTCCTTAGTGGTTGGTATAAGTCCCTAGATGTGTCTAGGGCCCCTGGATGTGTTCCAGGGAACCCTTGCTTAATGCATGGGTTGATCCTTGGTCTTGTACCTTGGTGGATAAAACCCTAGATGTGTTTTAGGGTCACCAGATGTGTTTTGGGGCAAACTGGTCTTTGACCAGGTAGATCTTGGTGTCATACAAGGATGTGTTGATGTGTGATCCTCTTCCTCTCTCCCGGGATGGTCCATGAGACCTAGGAGTGCTTATGAAGATGGACATGACCACATTGTTGTTGTAGCCTCTTATGCAGTGATGATAAAATTTATAGGTCACTATGAGACTCGTGTGGACATGTTTTTCCATTATGAACCCCCCTTGACTTTGTCCTAACAAGTACCCTCTTGTTGTTTTGCTTTCCCTCTTGCTTTATGTGATTGGGGTTTTACTTTATGTGTTTAGGGTTTTATTTTATGTGATTGGGGTTTTATGTGTTTAGGGTTTTTATAATTTATAATTTATATTAATATCAAATTGACATATTAATTAATATTTATATTAATTAAAATGTCAATATTTAATTATTTTATATATCTACCCTAACCCCTCTCCCTAACTATAAATACGACCCTACCCTATTGCTTTTCACTACACTTTTCACTCCTCTCTCTCCTTGTTGCGGCTACCTCAATATTTTGTTTCTTGTGTTGATGCGGCCTCTTATGTTGGTGGATCAGATTCAGATCTGAGTTTTGTTTTTGTCATGGGTGCTACTTCTTGACTGTTTGTTGGTGCAAGAGATGTTGAGGTGTCTCCTTTGAGCAGTCGGATCTATCCATCTAAGTTGGGTTAGCCACCGGACCTGTCCATTAATCTAAAGTGTTTCCTTTAGGGTGTCAGATCTACCCTTTAGGTCCCGCGGCCTCTTCTCTGGGCTGACATTTTGCTAGGTGTAGGTTGCAGCCTCTCCTTCTGGCAACTGCATGGTATGTTGAGATGCCTGTTATCGCACAGTTTGTAGCTAGGTCAAATGGTTATAAGATGGAGGTCCAAACTGGCGTAACAGGAACCTATCCCACCCAATGTCACCTCAATGGGATGGTTCTTTCTTTTTAGGGAGGTAAAGCCCAGGGGAGACATCCCTGGTGACCTGGGGTTTTGAAGAGGCAAAGGTTAAAAGGGCAATGGTAAAGTTCCCCCTTCACAGATCACCACCAAAGCAGATAGTCCGGCCAAAGGCCAATTTAAAGTAACCCCCAAGGAACAAAGTACATGCCTGGAACAAGACAATAGCAAACAGATATACGCAAGCTAATATTCAATGGGGTCAGTACTTTATACAATATATGACTATCTGAATAACATGTAAGCAATCATAGCAGTAAATATTGACGAAGTCAATGTTTATCAATATAGCTGTGAGAATAAAGTCATTTCATCAATAAGTAATGGGACGATGCAGCATTCAAAGAACAAATCAACACCTTATTTAGTAAATGCATTAAACACCATTCAATTGCTCACAAGATAAGACGTTGTTGTATTAAGATGAAATAACCAAGTGTGACGTCAGCAACTTGGGGTTAGGGTTAGCTCCTAGATTAGGGTTAGTAGTTAGGGTTTGCTTCAAAAAAAGGTTTTAAGGGTTGTTTGTGATCAATTTTACTTCAACGTTGGAGGTCTTAGATCAGTGCCTTAGGGTTAATGGAGTCAATAAGTGATGGATGCAAGAGTTGAAGGAGGGTGACTAAAGACTACAGGGAAGGGTTCTAAAGTGCTGCAATGGCAGGGCTTCAGAAACAAAACCCTAGGTGAGAGAGGCTCACTCCGATGTTGCTAAAGCAAGGCCTTGTGCTCTCTCCTCCTTTAGATCAAATTAGCAAAACGGCTAGCTAAAGATAAAGCAAAAACAACCAAAGCATGAGGGTTTGAAGAGGCAAGGTGTTGTTATAGCAAGGCCTTTTCAGCAAACCCTAGAATGGTACGGCCCTAGTGTAGAAGGACTAGGCCAAGTACGTCTCACTCTCTTTGGCTTCTGGATAGTACGGCTAGCTCAGGGAGAAGAAGAAATGAGAGTGTAGCTATGGCTAGGCTCTCTCTTCTTTCTTCAATGGGTAGAGATTTCTCAATCAGGGGACTTGAGACAAGGACCTACTTGTGTGCTTGTCACCTAGGATTTTTTGATCAGCAAATTATAAACATATGCAAGAATATAAGACTGCAACCATTCAATCAAGAAGTTTTGCAAAAAAAACACTTACACATCACCATGAAATAGCATGCAAACCCTAGTTGTAAACCTTCCTTCAAGAGAAATGCCAAAAATATGCCAAAAAGTCTTCCTTCAACAAGTGTGCATCACTTAGTTCAGCCAATAACCCTAATAGGGCGCAAAAATCAGACCTCACTAATGAGTGAGTGATGAATGATAATAAAATGAGGCTAAAACTCCTCAATATATACTGTATTAATGACCTAAATTAACTTTTAGGTCATAAAAAGGCCAACAAGGCCATAATGTCAAAATCATATTGTTTTTACATTAAATTGTCAAATTAAAACCCTAATTGAGCAAAAAGTGAGACATCGCCCCTTTTGAGGGAGACGTTAGCCCTTTTTAGGGCAAATGCAGCAATAAAGAGCAAAACGTTAGCCCTCTTTGGGCCTCTCCATCACGCCACACGTGCCAACTGCCCTGTCAAACTACCACACGCTCAAGATGACATCATGAGCCTATAGGTGACGTCCTGGGCCATCCAGGGAAAACGTTTCAGTGGAAGTGGGTCAATCCCCCTCGGTCGGGCTCTGCCAAAGTGCCTCTAATGGAACGTCCTCTTCTTCTCTGGTACAAAACCCTGGTCAACCACCATCCTGTCTCTGCCCCCTGATGGGGTCTCAGCATCCATCTGGTGGGCTCTTCAGCCCCATGGAGGTCCAAACTGATCATCTCCCCATGTGTACTGGTCCAAATCGTACATGTCTGTCGAGCATGGTCCTGCACATCAAAAGCTACGCCCTCCATGGGCTCATCAGTCACCGAAATCATAGCAATGTTAATCACATCTCATCATCAATATTATTAAACATATGCATAAGACCCTAATACATCAGTCAATAGCTCAAAGACATTACAAAAACCTGCAATACAAGATTTGGAGAAAAGACAAAACATCATATTGGGCTAGTATCCACAAGAAAAGGAAAGTTTCCAAGAGGATTTCATCCAAGCCATGTAAGTGAGGTGATGTGGTTAGGGGATGTCCAGACATGTGGGTGCAGTGAGAGCCAAGGATGCATAATGTTATCTGTGGGTGCCTTTGTAGAAGGCGAGTTGTACCTGTCATGGATGCATTTTTTCCAAGCCCGTTCTTGCTTTTATTCTTTTATTTGCTTTATTCTTTTATTTGCTTTTTCTTCTTCTTTTTCCTTTTATTCAAGGGCTAACCAGAGGACACTGCCTTGGCATGGTGACCAGAGCTAACAGTGTTACACACAAGTACTTTCACATGGATGAGAAGGTTGGCTCGTGATGAGACCCCCTTTCCCTTGGCCATACAACCAAAGGTCACTGCCCTGGCGTGGTAACCAGATGGTGGCAATGTCATATTGTTAGGTACCCATGAACCTAATAGGCTGGCTCTTGATGAGATCCCCTATCCTCTGACTAGGTCTTGTTTGTTATTTTCCAGGTCCCTCTTGTTTCTTGCTGAGAGGCCTTTTATTGCCTTCTCGGGGATCCCTGAGCGAAGCATCTCAAGGTTTCATTTTTATGCTTTTGTCTTTTACCAGTTGCTTTTACCTTCTGGGCCTTTAGCCCCTTCTTCCCACGAGATAAGGTGCAATCCTACCAATAGGTCAACCCAATGCCCGGACAAGGGGAATGGGATAAATGAGCATAAGATTAGATGAAACAGTGGTGCTATGATGGGAGTGGATGATGACTTTTCAGAAACCCCCAGTGGCAAACCATGATCAAGTGGGCTAATGTAAGATCCAAGCAATTGTTAGAGATAAAAGGAATCAGATGCATATATTTAAAGGTTTCAATGATCAAAAGTGACACACACCATGATACCTAGACCAATTACCTCATGGAGCAAGAACCTCTTCCGATACAAGACCAAGCCGATGGTGATGGATGTTGCTGCTGCTGACAAGACAAAGCTGATAGAGGAAGAAAATGATGGGCCCTCCAGGGCCATGCTCAGGTCAATCTTTCTCTCGGTACTCCATGTCTAGGACTTGTGGGCCTTGAGACATGATCTCCTAGTTATCCCTAAAAATCAGGGATAACAATGCAAAGGGTTTACCCTCTTGCTGTCCAGAAACTCTGAGTAAAAGGTTATGCTGAGATGCTTATGGAGGGTTTGCCTTCTCAGTGTCTAGAAATTCTGAGTGAAAGGTTTTGTTGTTTTGTTTATGGAAGGTTTTCTCTCTTGTTGTCCTGATTGCCTGAGTGAGGATTTGTTATCCAGATTTCCTTTGTGAAGGGGGTTTATCTTTTGCTGTCTAGTTTTCAGTCCTATGCTATATCATTGTGTTCTGAAGGGTTCTCTCTGCTGAGGTATCATTGTTATATACTTGTCTGAGGGTTTATTGTTGTTTCCTATGGGGGTTTCTATCATTGGCAAAACTGTCCCACGGTCCCCTTTGACAGAGATCAAACCTTAGAGGTTTGATCCAAGAACCTAAACTAAATTCTGAGCATATTTACAGAGGCTTACATACACACATGTGACAAGTACATCTATCATTGAATCAGGAGGTAAGACAAAAGTTTATTTCTTATACTTGAAAATTTTGTTTGTTTCCAGATCTGTTTATATCTCTCCTTCTTTATGTTGATCTTGTGAACAGCATTTTTAAAAGCATTTTTGTTTTCTTTTTTTCCCTAATTCTAACAGGAACAAGCAATATTATTGGATTTGAACATAGCATTCACACTTGGTGGAATGAATCGATGCCTATAAGGGGTCTAAGATGTTCCTGCTGGTTAAGAAGCTCCAATCCTTAAGCAAGGTCAATGAACGGAATCGCAATACCTTTGGCAACATCTCCATCAAAGTGAATCTTGAAAAAAGGATGACACAAATCCAAGATCAAATAGAAATCCAGGGACTCATTGATTTCATATAAAGGAAAAGGAAGGGAAGGTATCCTCAAACTTGGACACCATCAACAAAAGAGGAAATATTCTGGAGACAGAAATCCAAAATCCAATGGTTAGAAGCAGGTCAAAAAAATACAACCTTTTTCCATAAAACAACTCCAAAACGATGGACCTTCAAAAAATTCTCCAAAATAGTTAAAGATAACATTGTTGTTTACGGATAGGATCAGATCAGCAAGAAAGCAGAATTAATTTTGTGATCTTCTCACTGATCCTAAAAACCACTAGTGGGCAGAATTAAGTCACCCTCCTATTCTTTATCCCCAAAGTCATTTACCTTATTTTTGGGGCCCAATTTATTATTGAGACGCTGCATTTGAGTTGGAGTCAACTCTTACTATTCGGCCTAATAACTCTTTGAGTCAAGTCGGCTAACATTGGTTTAACTTAACTACGTGATATTATTTTCATAGTATTTAGTATTACTTCATAGTACATACTAATAACATATTAAATAATTATTGTAAGTCGTGTTGTCTTGTTATCTTTTAAGCTATGTTGCATTGGTTTTCGGGACGGGGGAACGACGGGGAGGGGGGGATGCATCCCTAGGACGGCTAGAGCGCACCCCCAAATTTTTTAGGGGATGACGGGTTGGGGACGACAATAATATATATATATATATATATATATATATATTAAAAAATATTAAAATTCACCATAAACATTTGTAGTTGTTTCAACCTTGTAAGCATAACAAGCTATACTATACAGTATTATGCACAGCCCTTACACTTGCCAATACTGAAAAAGCTCGAACAATTTAAAAAAGAGCCTAGTGACATTTCATTATTGGCTGCTAGACAAGAGCAAAATGCAGTTTAGCTTTAGGAAACTTAAGTGAGAAATGTCTCTATAGCAGTTTTTCTTACTCGTATTTCTTGTTAATGACAATTATGTTAAAACATAAAAGGCATTCCCTTATCAATAGGTTTTGCAGATTTTTATGATTGTGTTGAAAACCACTATAAAACACTTTGGTTCTGTAAAGAGATTAGATTCATATTTCAGATTAAGAAGGTGATTGAATAAGAATTTATTCAAACTTTTAGTACCCAATCGAAGTCACTACTATCTGATTGTTTTCACAATGCTTGAGGTTGGAATGGTGGAAGCACTATAATTGAATGACTCCTAGAAACCCATGTAGAATATGTAAAAGCTAAGATGACCAGAAAAATGAGAAGAACAAGAGCAGTAACCATAAGGATCAACCCTTTGAAATGTTGCATTTCTTGTTTTTTTGACACGGAAACTTTGCTTGTTGTAACCGTGTTGCTGAAAATCAAATATTTAAATCACTAAAATCCCAAATCAAAACCCATGTTTTGAGCTACAAATTTTACAACAGATTTAGATTCAATGCAATACAAAAATAATGGATGGGAAAAATGATCTTATTGTCCAATCCTCAATTTCCATGATTTTCAAGACTGAAGATATATGCCCGGAATATCCCCAAAATCTGCCACAAAAAATCTCTGAAATCTACCTAAAAAATCCTCAAAATCTGTCCGGAACGTCCCTGAAATCTGTCTGGAACGTCTTGGGGACGGCCAGCAAGTCCCCGAGTCCCCAATGGAGTCCCCAACAACTTGGGTAAGTTTCCTAAGGGTCCCCAAGTCCCTAGAACGCGGGAACGGCAGGTACACAAGTTTTTTTGGGGGGGACAGGTCCCCGTGCAACATAGCTTTTAAGTAGTATGCCTATCTAGGCATATAAGTGGCACAGATAACAGATTTGTATTTTACCCCCTGGTCTCCTGTAACCCCAAGAAGAATTTCAGGCTACAGGCAAACCGGCTATCTATGTTTGAAAGTTAATATAAAGCTGCAAAAAAGTGTTGAATACTTGCATGATTTTTAGTTTCCAATGTTGTTCAACAATTGCTTACTTTAATTATTTTGCCATTACTTGAAATTTGTTGAAGTACTTACTATTATATTATTTTCTGATTTTACCCCCACAGACTCTAGCATAAGTGAATTTGTGATTGTATCTTATTTTCATTGTGTATATATATATATATCAAAACGTAGAAATGTTGAGCATCCATAGACTAAATGCAGTTTCATTGTGTAAAGTATAATTGTTTCATTGCCACTTTGGCTTTAATTTTTTTCAGTGCACAAAAAACAAGCGCACTTCAACAATACTGTGTACCAAAAACTAAAACGGCATGTTGTTTCTGATTAAGAATTCTACTAGTATAAAGGGAAACAAACAATATTAGTCACTTACTCACAAAATCAGCATAAAAATACTGACACTCTTTTGTTACTCTTTTCACTTTTTGCGTGAAAAGAGTAAAAATCCTGCTTTTCTGTAAAAATCCTTTCATTTGAGAAGATTTTACCATTGGTGGGGATTCGATTTGCAACTAAGGCTTAGAAAGATTGTTGCCTGTGAGACCTTTTGAGCCATTTTAACAAATATTTAAGAGAAAAAGCGCACATATAAAAGGGCAACAAGTGACAGTAAAATTGCTTGTGTAATTTTTTAGAAGTATTTTGTCCAAAATACTTATGCAATATTTACATTCAACTTGTGTATTGACTGTCAAAACTATCTGCATAAGCAATATTCATACCTCCACAATATGCATCTATCCCAAGACACAAATCTCAAGGGTTTGATTCTGATGCAAGCTGACCCATCTGTTCCGTGAGATTATCCATATTTTGCTTTTTGTTCCACCAATTCCCATTTTCAGATGATTTCTCATCCTGATCTTTGGTAAAACTTTCCTGCACCGCAGACTCAGCCTCTTCTGTTCCCCCTGACGTTGCACTCTCTGCAAGAAATTGTTCCCAAAATACATCATTGATTTCTGGCATCAGATCCTCACCATCCAAAAGAATATCTCCATCGCCCTCTGAGGAAAACCTATCTCCGTCAATAGCTAATCCCATCTCCATAGCTATTGGTTCAGAGTTGGCATCTTGTCTAAGTATTTTAGGCTGCATATAATCTTCACTTGGAAGACTGCCATTGTGATTAACCGTCACTGTGCTTTGCAATTCAGGTAATTCAAACTGAGAAGTATGAAGATTCGTGCCTGTGACTATGGATTCTGCCAAATTTGAAAACGAATGCATATCTGCCAACCCCGAAGATACAACCATTTCAGGAAATCCCGAGGATGCAACTATCTCTGGCAATTCAGCTGAGCAATGCATTTCCGACAATGTCGAAGACACCTGAATATCAGAAATTTCTGAAGTGACACATGCATCTGAAAATCCTGAGGTTCCCTGCATCTCTGTGAGAGTTACTCCTGACTGTCGACCCATGGAGCTCCCATTTCCATTGTCAATTGCTTCACTGGAAGAACGTCCAACATCTGAAAAGTTATCCAATCCATTTGATGATGGTTCTAACTTATTAGAAGTCTCAGTGTTGAAAATCTGCATAAAAAATGCTTTGGTGGCATCACTTAACGCAGGTTGATACTTCACAATCTGGCCATCTGGAGGGCCATGTTGCCCATCCTGTGAGTTTTCCTCTTGCTTGGGTAATCGTCTTTTCTTGTTAGTTGCTGCAATGCGCATATTGTTTTCATTCTGTTGCACAAGCTGTGCCAAAAACCCTGGATTCTGCATGGCTTTTGCCAAGAATGACATCATCTGTTGCTGCCGTTGTTCCATCCCTTGAAGGCGCTGGGAAACTGTCTGTAGCTGGAGATCAGTAGACTGCTGCTGCTGCCTGAGTCTGACTAGTTCTGTCATCAATACATTCTTATCCCGTTTGAGCCTCTCAATTTCTTCCTCCAGACCAAATTTCCCAACCTCTACACATGCACCAACGGAAGAGCTCTGCCCTTGTTGCTGCTGTGGTTGAGTATGGCTATGTGTAGGCTTCCGCCTATAAATATTCTTCAGCAAATGTTTTTGACCTCTAAGAAAGCCTTCGTTTGCAAATTCCCATCGATCTGGATCAACTTTTCTAAACCCCTGTTAAAAGAAAACTACATGTGAGGGCAAAAATATAACTGGCATAAATTTACATAATTAAGAAACCTTAACCCGTTAATTTTTCAGAAACCATACTTCTTCTGGAAAAAAAATAAAATGTTGATGACTCTTTATTGATGTTAAAGAATTAGTTACTTAATCTCGCATGGTAGAATAAATATGTTCAGAATCCTGTTGCTTTATATAGATTTTGGGTTACAGACTACAGTTAGCAAAACTGGCTATTAGAAAAACAGGTTGAACTGGAGACCAGATTTTTTTTCAATTTGCAAATGTATGGAAAATTTGCAAAATTATCAAAAAGGGTTTATATCAGCTAGTGGCCACTGAATCTATCAATATGTTACTGCAGTTTACAAGATATTCAAAGAGCATATGTCATAATAAAAACGAAGAGAAACAAAAACAAGACGGGAAAAACATCAAATTTGACCAAATGCTTGTATCCAATTGCAATGCTCCTCGTATCTCAACAAAGTCATTGCCAATTATAGTACATACTCCTGTAATCATTTATAACTTTCCTATTACTTGGAAAAAAAAGGTTGTCCCAAGATAGAATTGCCAACGAACTTACATATGTGTTTAGTTGTCTCACGAAGCTCGAAAAATTGTTGTGTTTGAAATACTTCGGAAGAAGGTCTCGAGCAAATTCAGGTGGATTCCAAACAATAAAACTGTTATTGCCAGAGCTCCATGACACTATCGAGTCTGTCGCTGGATCATCTACCATGTCATAGGTCTTTGTGAGAAAAGGTGGGGGAGCATTGTTAGTGCTGCTCGTCTGTGATCCATCCATGACCAAGATATTGGAAAAATGATAAGTATACTCGCCTTATATTAATAGACCAGGAAGTTACTGGTTCCTCCTGAACACAATTTGCGAATACATGTGATCTAAGAAATCCCAAAATTGCATCAGGCCTAAACAACCACAAATTCTAGAGAGCCTCACTCAAAAATTTCGCTGACTGGTCACTGCACACTAACTGAGGTACATGCTTAACTTCAACCGGAAGGAATGTCATGCATCTGGACAGTTCCGGGCCGGCCTCTAAAATTGTCTCAAGTGAACACATTTACATGCTGTTGAAACCTAAAATAACCAAAGCATGCAAGAACCTCCACGGACATCCGA
This sequence comes from Picea sitchensis, assembly GCA_010110895.2. Classification (NCBI taxonomy): domain Eukaryota; kingdom Viridiplantae; phylum Streptophyta; class Pinopsida; order Pinales; family Pinaceae; genus Picea; species Picea sitchensis. The sequence goes on from SNQJ01S0001334.1 coordinate 322,794, forward strand.
CAGATTCAAGCCTAATCCCTCCAAAACCCCCGTGTGCATAAATCGCTCAAAATGCAGCAGCTAACATTCCTTTTAGACATACATCCGCAATATAACGCCAAATTCCTCAGATATCTGCCAAACTCTAACCCTAGGTCCTAGAAAAAAACTTAAATTGCGAAGCAATGGAAAGGTTACCCCCTTCCAAGGCGGGAAACCCCGATTCACAACAAATTTCAAACCAAAAAAACGCGCTGACTCGACCGAATTAAAACCCCAGTTCGATCAGAAATAACTCGAGACGATCTGATCCACCGGCTCTCAGAGTAAATCCCTAGTGGCAAATATCACAGCATAACCGCTAGAAGTTCTAAAACAGTACAGAGGACTTCAAAGTGAATACCTTTAATACAAGACATTTTGATGATTAAATACCCCTATTGTATGTCATTTTGAAGCTCTCCGTGCCCTGGATGTGGTGGAAATGGTGCCCGGCGGCTTTGAGGTGTGTTCCGCATGCTATTGCATGCTGAAATGAGCTTCAATCGTCGGGTTTTCTGTGAAAAGGGAGACCAAATTCGTTCTCGGGGAATGCTTTCCTGAGAGTTTGTCTGTTGCCGGGGGCTTCTGATCGGAAGATAACGGAACGGGTCGCGACGAGAGTGGCAAAGCGGTCGAACAGCCCCGACCATGTCTGGGATGAGTAGGGTTACTTTCTCCTATTTTAATGGATTTCGCATGGAGATTAATGTTTTATTTTGCTCGACTCCACGTGGCATTTTATTTTTCTTGTGGAGAGAGAAATCACATTTGGCGACGGATTCGAGGGATTTATTATCATAAAATTTCTTATAGGTCAGATGGGTGGTATATGCTTACAGAATATACTTATTTATTTTTAATTTTAGTTTATTAACCATTCATGTTCTCGTCCATTCCATGATTCATGAGACATGGTCAATTCGGTGGATTAGCTTTGCACACGTCCCCCGTCCTTGAGGCAAAATTACTTTCTATGTTGGGTTTTTTTTTCAATTTAGAGGAATTGATAGGTGGTTCAATTCAGTGGCTTAGCTTTGCACACGTTCATGTGTTTTTAGATGTCTTGATCTTTACTAAGTCATAAGTTACTTGCTATGCTTACTTATAAGTTATTAATATTAACATAAGGATTATACTAAGAGTAATAGGAATTTAAACTTAAACTTAATTCATGTAATATCAATCAATTATTAGTTCCTCAAGGGGGTTTCACTTTTGGAGGTGTCTACCCTTCTAGCCTTATCACAATAGGTCAAAGTCTCATTAGGGATTTGAACTCCAGTAGAGAGAGTGCAAGACTTAACCCCCATCCATCTCGTCAAACCACCCCAACCCAATACTTTCGATGTTTATTAATGGGGTTTTTTAGGCTTGATAATGGATGATCTAATTGTCTAAACATGTTGATTTGATAATGGATGATTTGATTGTCTAAACATGTTGTTATGTATAGTGATATGTTTGGTTGTGGCTTAGTGGTTGGTATAGCTAGCTATTGTGTAAATAGTTTAAGATTAAACTCTAGGGGTTGTAGAGTCTTTCTATGTGTATATGAGGGAAGGTGTTTGACCTTCCAAAGTTGGTTTCCCTTTGTCGTGAAATAGGTTGAACACGTGTCCGACAAATCATGTTACTATAAATGGACATTAATAGATATTTTATTCTTTTTTGGAGCACAGTGATATTGTTAAAGGCTCTCTAAAAAATTGTCTAGAGGTGTTTCATGAGGTAATTATCTACCCCTATGAAATTCTTAAAGTTTGTCCTAAAGGTGTTTCATAAGGTAATTATATACCTTGTTATGAAATCTGTGTGGATGTTTATGTTGGTGAGTATATTGATCTTTGTGGCATCTTAGAAAGCACTTTGTTTGAGGACTTCATAATAGGTAGAATTAAAATTCCCCTTAAACCTATTATTAAGACTTGGGTCATTAAAGTAAGGAATCTACTTGAATGGCATTGTTTGAGCCCCCAAAGCCCAATAAAGGCCTTTTCTCTATTTTTTTTCCTAAGAAGCATTGCATTATGTTGACATTGTGTATCACAACCCTTGGCTTTGTTCAAACATTAGACTAGTGTTGTCCTCATTAGTTGAGAATTTCCCTACTAAGTAGTTTGCCCAATTGTGTTTCCCTATGCGGGGTTGAGTTTCCAAGCTTACCCATGCAATTATGGGGATTTTTGGATTCCATTTTCTATGTTAATTAGGGTGTTTAACTATCATGAGCCTACCCATCTTTAACCCTCAACCCCAAAGCGGCTTTATTTAAGAGTCACCTATCAAAAGACCTAAAGAAGTTTGTCTTCATACAGGCTATGGATAAAGTGCTTAATCTCTTTAACACTTGTTTTTCTTCTTGAATTTTAGATTATAAAATTTGGCATTACCTCCTTATGGGTGACCCTGACACTCTTATTACTACTCTTAATTTTCCTCCTTATCTCGAAGATTAAAATGCCTTCACAACAAATAATGAAGATGGATGGGTGTGGTCTGAAAAGAGTGCTAGCCAAGTATAATACCATAGGTCGAACCCCAATTGTAAATGTACATATGCTTTATAGGCTAGTGAGCCAGGATATTTTGGGCCAAAGGGCCTTTGTGTATATGTTTTGAGGCCAGAGTGTCTGTGTGATTAGGCTGGAGAGCCTATATGCTAAAAGGCCAGCGAGGCTGTCATTGTAAAATGTAATCACACACGATGATATTAATAAAGTACATCATTGTTGTAGACCCAATTAGACGAAAGAGTATGGGGGGATAGAACTCCACACTAGAAGGGAAAGGGGGCTTAAGTCTAAGGAAATATCATTAATATTTCATAAAGTCCAAAGTATGGATATGTATTTATCCTAAGTTCCTAAAGGTTGGGAATGAGTCACCAAGTGGAGTCAAAGCTAGTTCATAAGGTGACAAGTGTCAACTTAAAGGCATGCAAATATATTTTGGGAACTTAGTTCATCTTCCCATCATTCCTTCATTATTCACTCACTCTAGTCACTAGTACCTGGCTTACATCACCATACATGTACTTGGAGCTGATTTCAATCGGTAACCTAACGAATAGAGTGGAAGAGGCGAGTTGTCAAGCCCGTGTGTTGTTGAAGAGGCGGGTTGTCAGGCCCGTAAGCAATTATCTCCAAGTGAGAGAAATGTTGGGAATTGTTTTACCAAGGTGCCAAGCAGCAACTACAAGGCTCTGAGACTTCCTTTTTGGTCGATTGTTGAAGCCCCGAAAGGGAAGTGGGGTAGTTGAAGGACTAATGAGCATAGAAGGGGCACACTTCCTAGGGTGGGACATGCATGTGGGGAATGAGAGGTTGTAGGTTGTTTGCTAGAGTTGGCACCTGAGCCTGTGTATTTCTATTGTTAACGTACCTTAGTCTAACTTAGGAAGCCTTCCCTAGTGGAGTTTCTTGCCTCATCTCGGGGGTGACCTGCTACTGAGAGTTTATGAGCAGTAGAGTCTATGGTTGGGAGGAACATCTAAGGTTTGCATGCAGTTGGTGACCTTATACAAAAGATAAGTGCCTTTTATGTGCTTATTACATTTATTATATGCTTAATTATATATTTTATGTTATGTGTTTTACCTGTATGATGTTGTATATGTATATTGTTGTCATTTTGCATAATGTTGTTCATATGTAGAGAATTTAAGTAATTTAATGGTATCGAAGCAAAAAAATTTGCCAGTTCATTGGTAATGGGGACATTAAACCAAGCCGAACTCATTGGTGTCAACCCCTAACAAGCCCATGATGTCGCTCGTGAGGAAGGAGGTTGTACACCATTCCCAAGCTTCCTCCTCTAAGGGGGAGTTAAAGGGTGCATTCTCTATCCCCTTTGTTAAATCCTCTAGCGATCTCAAGTCCAAGGAATATATGAAGCAATCCAAGGTAAGCACCTTGGATAATTGGATCTAGGTTCCTAGTCTCAAAAGCGCTCTCTCATCAAACCTCTATGGGGTGTTGACTAGGGTTGTTGTTGATGATGATGGTGATGATGACATGGACTACACCACTGATCTTCAATTAATATAGTTTCATTGAATGCCAAGGGGATTATGGACCCCCTGGAAAATCCATGGCTTCAAGAATTAGATCTTTGATCCCTTATTTAGATATTTTCTATTCATAGGGGCGGCATGTGCCAGAGGGGGTTATAATTGACCCAAGAGAAAAATAGGAAGCAAAATTTGTCGGAGTACTCATGAAATCCTTGAACAACCAAGCTGGAGCATATGCTCTCTTTCAAGGCCTGCTTATGGAAATCAATATGGGTATAAGGAGCCTAATTGTTATTGAGGATTCAAGTCTTATAATGAACCAAATGATATATAAATCATCCTTCTCAAATAGCAAGATCGCCTATATCATAGCTTGGTATCATAAGGTAGCAAATGGTTTTTATAAGATCTCGTTTCACTAGGTACCTCGAGAATAAAATCTCCAAGTTGATGCACTAGTCAACTAGGCCACACAACTACAAGAAGGGGTTCTAAGAAAAAAGGGGATGTTTAATCACCACCCAATCCCTTAATATGTTTAATTGTCAAATCATGCCAAGTGCCCCCATATTAATGAACCACATGGTGCAAAGTCAAGCTCGTCATATTGCATATGAGGCAAAGGGATATGATAAGACTTGTGTTGTATTTCCGCACATATAGTCTCATAACTCTACCTTGTCCTTTGAATCCCATGTGTTGGTTTATTGCAATCAAGGTGGGATAATGAATCTTCTCATGAACATGAGCACTAAATGTGGGAGATAAGTCATTAGCCTGGTAAAAAATTGTCTTTTTCAATGGATTATTCCTTGGAATTCCTATTCCAAAGTTATCATCCATGGTTTTTGTGCTTGCGATTTTGGTTTTGGGGTTTTGTATGCTGAAATTCTCAAATGGATTTTGTATGTTGTGTTTTCGAGGTTGAAATTCCATTCTCTTATTGTATTGTCAATCAAAGGAGTGAATTTGTCTATGTTTGTCATCAATTTCTTCATGGGGGCTTTGGTAATTTCATCCTAAATTTCTTCGGGTTCTTTGCTTTAAGTTTATTTTTGGTTGACTAGGCGAGTAGCAAGGTATACCTGGCATTCTAGTTCAATCCCTTTCTTGAGAAATTTTGGTTGCTCTGTTGGTTTCCCATGGATTATAGGGAGGCTCAAGACTTTCATAGAGCCCTCCACATGCACGATGAGTCCATGCAGGGCAACAAGACCTCCATATTTTATGTTACCACAAAGGTTCATGAAAATTAGCATTAGTGTGCAGCCCATAATCATGACAACTCTAGCTCAACAAAGTCAACAAATTGAATCTTGGAAGTGGAGTGCAAGATGTCGAGAAATTTTGTTCTCAATTTGTGTAAAAGTTCTCCATCTACAACATCAAATGTTAGGATGTCTACCAATTCAATTCACTTGGAGGCCTAGAAGGAGGATATTGTGCACCATATGCTTAAAGACATGACGTTAGTGACCAAGAATCAAATATAACCAATATGGGGCTCAAAGAGGCATAGAGTGATCCAAAATGGATCTAGGAAGGCCTGAAAATCAAAGTTCTCGAAATCAGACGAAACCAGTGCCATTGTGTCCGTCTCATCGCATTGATTCCGACCATATTTTTTTTTTCCTCAAATGGACACTGTATGCGAAATTTATCGCATTCTGACCAAAATCCCAAACAAGCAAAAAGTCAATTGGTCAAAGTCAACGTTGACGTCAGCGGTACGACATGTGACGTTAGCTTGACGTCATCATGCTGACGTGGCGTCACCAAGAGGTGACATGTGTCACTCAAATTCGACATTTTCGGGCTGAGTTGGCACCTTTACAAATTTGACACATGGCACTGTACAGATGACACGTGGCAGTCCGTACATGATGTGGCCCAATGGCAGGCTGACACGTGGCAGTACGAACGACAACTGGGTTGTACAAATGTTGATGTGGCAGGGTGACTGTGCAGTACGGATGTGACGTGGGACGACACATGGTTGTATGGCAGGTGACATGGCACGTGACTGACCAGGGGCTAGGAACCAGGAGTTGCAATGGATATGGGCGCGTGGAGATTAGGGACAGGGCCACATGGCCACATATGACCAACACATTGGAGACCAGGGCTAAAGACCAGTGCGCCAGCTAGCCCAAGGCCATGTGGAGGCGCACATGGGACCAGGATCCCGGGAATAGGGGGGCTAGTGCGTATTTGCCCAAATTTTTGGGTTTTAAACTTTATGTTATAGGATTTTATGCTGATTTAGCCTGTTTTTGGAGGATTTAGGCCATTTTTGGGAGATCTGGAGCCCGATTTGAGGCCATATCTTGAGAGGAAGTTGGGAGGTTGATGCCCACTTCAAATCTATATAAACCAGGTGTTCTTGACAGCCTTAGACAAGTTCAAAAGAGGAGAAATGGTGTAGAATAATGAAGACAAAGTCATTTTTATGCAGGGAAGCCATTGAGGAAGGGAACTTTGCGGACCAATTCTGGGAGCTTCGCTCAACCTTTTTTAGTGTCGTCAGTTGTGTTGGGTTCTTGAGGTCGAGAAGAACACATCCATACCAGCTTGTAATCCAATTGACACTTTTCTAATGTAATTTTGAAGCATTGAAGTGAAATAAGAAAGCCTCACCCACTGAGACAAAGGCCTAGAGACGTAGGCAATCTTGTCGAACTTCGTTAACAACTTTGTTGTTATGGTTTGCGGATTATTTGTGCTTCTTTCAGATCTACATTTCTTATTATGGCTTCCTTGTTATATCATTAATTTCTTCCTCTTTATTCAATTCCTAAATGGTTAATGAACCCATGCTTTAAAACTTAACCATAGTCTTAAAAGATCATTTCGAATCAAGTGGTATCAGAGCAGGTTGACGGTTGGCTTTTGAGTTTGCATGATTACCAGGGAAAAGTTGAATCATAGTGAAGGTGAGCTTGTCGAAGAGAATCCTGAGATTGGATCGAGAAAGAGGACTTCTCAAAGTGAGAAGATGGCATCAGAAGAGGGACTTTCTCATAACGAGATAGAGTTTCAAAAGAGCTTATTTGCCATGTCGGAGATGGTAAAGGTTTTATATGATGATTACTTGGAGCGGAAGAGACCGATTCTAGGTGAATCTTCAAAAGCCAAAAGTGAAGAAGGAGAGGATCCTCCTAAACCTCCTCCTTCACCTCATTCTTCTCCATCAACTTCTTCTTCTTCAAGTACAAGTTCAAAATCCACCGTAAGAAAACATTCCCATAAACATAAACACGATATGCCTTTACTTAAGCTTGATGTGAAGTTTGAATTACTCATGTATGATGGTGAAGTCAATGTAGAGAGGCTTGATAACTGGGTCAGGCAGATGGAAGTTTGTTGTAGTGTGCAACAAATCAAGGATGAGGCAACTGAAATCAAATTGGCATCACTTCATCTTGCAAGCACAACACTCATCTGGTGGCAAAGCAAGTTGCAAAATGGCACACAACAAGTGGGTAATGTATTTCCATCATGGCAAGGTTTTGTTTTTGCACTTAAAAAGCAATTTTATCCTTTGGGTCTAAAGAGAAGGCTTTAATTGAATGGCAAAGTCTTAAACTAAGAAAAGGACAAACAGTGCAAGAATACACAGGTGAATTTCGTAAGATGGCATTAATGTTAGTCATTCCATTACATACCCAAAAAACTCTTATGAAGTATATAGGAGGTTTACCTGCACATAATTGTAACACTGTATTTATGTTTGGACCTACTAATCTTGATGAGGTTTATGTTCAAGCATCATACATTGAGGCAGGGAAAACATGAGTTGGGGTATCAGGGGAATCATCTTCAAGAAAAGAGGACAAAAGGAAGGGGAATGGCAAGAAAGCAAATTCAGTGATAAGAAGGGAAGAGAAGCTCTCTTGCAAGCATTGCAAGAAAGAAGGGCATGATGATGACCATTGCTAGCAATTGCATCCCGAGAAGAGACTGAAGTGGTTCAAAGAAAGGAAAGGGAGGCAAACAGTTGCAGCAACAACACGACCAACAGACTTGGGATCAGATTCAGGTGATGAGTCTAAAATCACAGCAGTTGGTTTGACAGGTAAAATTGGTGATGGATATGATTCTAGATGCAGATTGTTTCACATAAGGGTGATCATGAAACACACTAAGATCGATACATTGATAGATAATGGATCTCAATCTAACTTGATTTCATAGGAAGTGGTTAAACAATTGGGATTAAACACTCAGTTGCATCATAAACCTTACTCACTTAAATAGATAAGCAACAATCATAAATTGCACATAACAAAGCAATGCACTTTAAAGTTTACAATTTCATCAAAGTTTGTGGATGAGGTAACGTGTGATGTGGTGCCACTTAATGAATGTGGAATGGTCTTAGGCAGTCCTTATTTGTATGATCAAAAAGCAATCTTCTACAGGGAAGAGAATCAATATCACTTAATCAAAGAAGGCAATGAATATGTTGTACATGGTCATCACTTAAAAGTAAATCAATCCCTACAAACAATGGAACAATTAAGGAAGGCATATTATGCAAGCAACACACCTATAATTGTGCCAAATCAAGCAATTGATCTTAAGCATGAACATGAGATGGTTGTAGAATGGAAGTTCAATCACACTTTGCTTCAGGATAAGCTAATGTCGTGCAAGTACTACAAACATATTAGCTCATTTGCAATTGTATTTCTGATGTTATCATTGCTAATATTTTCAACATGGATGGTAGTGGCTTCAGTAAGATGTGAAAGAGTACAAGTGGCTAACAATATGCTATTAGTTGTCATGGTAGTTTTGCAATTGATCTTGATGAGACGGGTGCACAGGACAGAGTTTAAAGACAGAGAACAAGTGGGGTGGCCTATCTCGCACTTAATGATTGGTTAGTACCCTTTTGGAGGACCAAAAAGTCTTAGTGGGGAGGCATGATCCAAAATGGATCTAGGAAGGCCTAAAAATCAAAGTTATTGGAATCAGACAAAACCAACACCATTGCATCCGTCTCTTCGCACTGATTCCGTCTATATATTTTTTTCCTCAAACGGACACCGTATGCGAAAGTTATCGCATTCTGACCAAAATCCCAAACATGCAAAAAGTCAACTGGTCAAAGTCAAAGTCAACAATAATGTCAACAGTACGACAGGTGACATCATCATGCTGACATGGCATCACCAGGAGGTGACACATGTCATTCAAATTTGGTGTTTTCAGGCTAAGTTGGCACCTGTACAGATTTGACACATGGCACTGTATGGATGACACGTGGCAGTCTGTACATGACGTGGCCCAATGGCAAGTTGACACGTGGCAGTACAGATGACAGTTGGGCTGTACATATGCTGACATGGTAGGGTGACTATGTAGTATGGACATGACGTGGCATGACACGTGGTTGTACGATAGGTGATTGGGTTGTACGACGATGACGTGGCTCGCTGACTATACGCTCACTGTGTTGGTGACTGGACAGTACGGGCCAATCCCGAGGTGACATGTGGACCAATCACAAGGTGCCACGTGGCACCCCGAAGTTTTCCAAGGACAGCTAGTTTAAATTTTTTATATGGCTTCAGGGGATTCGATCCTGTGACTTTCGTGGGCGCTAACGTCTTCGTGGAAGCGGTAGAACAACCGGTCTATGTGTGTGGCTTGTTAGTTATGTGGCGTATATTTTTTTGTTGTGGAGTGTGCGTAAATTTAGGGATAAGCCCCGATCGGTGGGGGCCAGCCCCGACTTACCAGGGGCTAGGAACCAGGAGCTGCAATGGATATGGGTGCGTGGAAATTAGGGACAAGGCCACATGGCTACATATGACCGACACATTGGAGACCAGAGCTAAAGACCAACGCGCCAGCCAAACCAAGGCCATGTGGAGTCGCACATGGGACCAGGAGCCCAGGAATAGGGGGGCTAGCGCGTATTTGCCCAAGTTTTGGGTTTTAAACTTTATTTATAGGATTTTATGTTGATGTAGCTTGTTTTTGGAGGATTTTGGCCATTTTGGGGAGATCTGGAGCCCGATTTGAGGCCAAATCTTGGGAAGAAGTTGGGAGGTTGATGCCCACTTCAAATCTATATAAACCAGGTGTTCTTGGAAGCCTTAGACGGGTTCAGAAGAGGAGAAATGTTGTATAATTGTGAAGCCAAAGTCATTTTTATGCAGGGAAGCCATTGAGGAGGGGAACTTTGCGATCCAATTTTGGGAGCTTTGCTCAATCGTTTTTAGTGTCGTCAGTTGTGTTGGGTTCTTGACGTCGAGCAGAACACGGCCAGACCAACTTGTAATCCAATTGACACTTTTCTGATGTAATTTTGAAGCATTGAAGAGAAATAAAAAATCCTCACCCATTGAGACAAAGGCCTGGAGACGTAAGCAATCTTGTCGAACTCCATTAACAATTTTGTTGTTATGGTTTGTTGATTCTTTGTGCTTACTTTCAGATATGCATTTCTTATTATGGTTGCCATGTTATATCATTAATTTCTTCCTCTTTCTTCAATTCCTAAATGGTTAATGAACTCACGCTTTAAAACTTAACCATAGTCTTAAAATATCATTTCAGATCATAGAGTCACCATGTCTTTCGTTAATTTCCATGTTTTGAAAAATATTTGGTATATTGGGAGTCTTTTTAAGAAAGTATACTAGTAAGAATAATTGGAATGTACTCCCCGAACTCTCAAGAAATCTATATATACGAATGATAAAGAGCTAGCATTTTTGTTTGAAAGCTATAGCTAGTAAATCTTGTAATATAATTGTTAAGCCTCATCTACAACCTTTTATCTAATATAATTTCTCCCAATATTTGTTAAATATATATATGTCTGTGTGTGTATTATGTTCATAAAAATACTTAAGATTTATGTAAGTTATTGGCCATCGTTCCACATTTATAAAACCCTTACAATTATGTCGCCATGCTATTTAGCCTCACGACTCTCTTATCCCGCCATAAAGCATGTAGGGGCCTTCATATGGCCACCCTACCATTGATCTCTTATATTTGGGCTAACTTGCAAAGAGAGGTGGCATAAGGAGGAATCATTGGTAGCAATGATATTGTCACAACACTAGGATATTCATCCCAAAGGTGGTGCATCAATGAAACACCCATGGACATGAATTGTAAATAAATATTTATATGCACATGACACATTTAGACATAGATGTGGATGATTTTTTCTCTATTTGTGATACTTTGAAGTAATGAACCCTATTACAATATTTTATCAGTTGCAGCCGCTGAAGTTTATTATCAAGGCATGGATAAAAAGAGACATTGTAATGTAGCCTAGCCCAATTGAGGCAAATTACGTGCATAATGCACATTAAATCATTAAGATTTACTACAAATTAATTTCTTGTAGCTTACCAGCTACATATCAGACACATATTTAACCATTTGATTAATACCACAGTTCTAAATGCATCTAACAACATATATTAAAACATTAATGCAATTGTTTAAGAAAACAACAAACATACATCATTCATATAAACCATTTGCACAACGAAATAAACATAATAACACAACATAACACTTATATGCTAACAATTAACCAATTGGTTGCGTACAAAGGATGAACCTCCCAACCATAGGCATTGTTGTACATTCTCTCTCGACAACAGGTCACCACGAGTTGAGGCTATGAGTCCACAAGGATATCTGACCCTCTAGCTATCCACTCTCCACACACAACAACCCCAAACCTGGGTTCTACTCTTACAACAGTTCCAATCCTCCAACTCTTTTGCCCACAACCTGCACCACCCATGGAATGTACCCCTTTCATTGCTCACAGTCCCCCAGGTTGTATCATTCATTTATCGGGGCTTCCAGCGCACTTAGTTGGCCAAGTACTCTAAGTTGGGGACTTTAAGGAACTCTTAGTTGCCCAAGGAGTGCTCACAACAACCTTCACAAGGCTCTTGAGTCATTTCCTCAATGGCAAAACACACTACAGGATTACAACCCTATTTGCAAGAAGACAAACATTTTTTTCCAGCATAACCACAACCCAATAATGGTTGCCTTCAAGCACAGCATGGTTGGGACTCTTCCCAGCACTCAACTCCTCTCTTGTTGCCCAAAACCTGCATGTAAAACTTGTCTCCATTCTACATACGAATTTCCCCTTCTTCTCCCTTGCTTGTTTTACTCTCACTCTTCCCAAAGATGACTGTACTTCACCCCGTGCTCTCTAATAACTATGGGATGTGACTTCTCACACCCACCCTCTTACATGAGTTAAATGGTTGGCTTTGGGAACACCCAACAACAAATAGAAGGTCATACACAAAGATAATAATTTCAGGAATGTGTGTTAGTTTAATATCCAAGAATAGTTCCTCCCTGGACCCCCTCTCTCTTGTGGAATCATAGCCCCCCATCATTCTTCATTCCTTTGTATCATAGCCAGTGATAACTATTTTTATTAATTAATTCAATGCCCATAATATATCATTCGGCCGCTGGCCACATTAAACCACTACATGCTCTTCACCCCAACACATCGACTCACCGACCTAAGTAACATTTATACAATTACATTATAATTTGTGGGGATTAAAACTGGGGATGTTACATTCCCCTCCCCCTTATTTTTGCACTATCCTCAGTGCACAACACCACCAGGTGTCCATGCAATTATAATTCTAGGATCTTTGGCCTTTAATCGATACATATGCATTTGGACCCAACATCATGCAAGCATTCAAGCCTAAAACATAAAAAACATGGGCACTCCGACCCCAAGGCCATAAGTACATAGGTGCTTTGGTCCCCGTAACCATAGATGCAAAGACACCCTTACCCAAAACATAGATATACATAGGCACTCTGACCCAAAACACATTCATAAACCACATGCATTCTTCTAAGACTATCCCGATTTTCACTAGCTCTCTTCCTCTTGACTTGCCCAACCCTAGGAATGTACCCCTTCACTGCTCACAGTCCATTGGGTGTCCCATTCATTTATCATGGTTGACCCAAGGAATGTGCCCCCTTTACAATTCTTAGTCCATCGGGTTGGACCATTTGTTTATCAAGGTCTCTTTGGCACAAGTCATTGGGAATATCACTATTAGGATCTCAAGAGACTCGTTGCTAGGAAGAACTACCAGGAAATAACCAACAACAACCTTGCTTCTATAGTGCAACTCACATAGGAGTTCACCCTTAAGGCCTGACAACCTGGTTCTTTAACAGTGCAACTCACACATGAGTTCAATCTTTAGGATTGACAACCTAGTTCTTCTGCAAGCATGGCAACTTGCTTCTTCATGTTGTACTCAACCTCTAGGCTCAAACATCCCTTTCACTATTATACAATTCCTCGGGTGATCCATCATTTTCCAAGGTGTTCTTATGCAGACGAATGCCAACTTGTTGCTAGACTTCCATTAGCAATCTATAACTTGTGGCAATCATCCCATCTGCATCATATGCATACATTCAATTATGAGACATCATCATATAGTTTTCATTTATAAATTTTTCAAATCTATTTCACACGAAAACAAAATTTCTCAAGCATGAGTTTTTTGCTCCTTGTGTTTGGCTCTTGCAGCTGTAGATATAAGTCTTTCTTATGGGCTTACATCCCTGCCATACCCAAGACCATTCTTCTTGCAAATTTCTCAATTTCCATGTAGCCAAACAAATTGTTAGCATATCATAACAATCTTCAATTATTAATTTCTCAAATTTGTTTTATAAATGAAAATAAAATTTCCCATGCATGAGATTTCTTCTCATTATGTTTGGCTCTTGCAGCTCTAGATATCAGTCTTCCTTACAACCTTACATCATTTCCATATCCAAGACTTCTCTACTTGCAATTTCTTCAACTTTCTTGCAGCCAAACAAGATTGTTATCACTCATGCATATTTTCAATAGTTCATGAGACAATTTTAGAATTGTAATTTACCAACAATTCAATCATTCCCAACCATTATTCACATTGGAAATGGAATTCAACCATTAATAATATTATCTAGAATGAAACTATCATTCATTGTACATGCATTATGAGCACACCAAGCTTTTCATATTGCAATAAAACTTTACCAATAAATAAAACCAATGTGCCAATAATCATGGCCACATCTACACAATGCATCCTTGCATTGACTATAGAACACCATATGTTCATGTCATGTACTCCACCATGTGAGTTGGAATATATGGCCCACGCCTCAACAAATCCTGCAAAGTCTTCCTCGATTACTTCCTCTGTTATTTGGATACATGTTGGCCCCCAACCAACACCTTTTCGTTTTGACTTCAAAACGAAAGGTTACTCTTATAAATTACTTCTCACTATACAATTATGTATGTATGATTTCATCCGAATGATTGATAAATTCTTCCTATAGATATATTGTGTTGGTTGTTTGGTGATTTTCAATATTTCTTATTTGAGCATTTTGGTATTGACACGTCATGACTCCTCATTTACATATGCTTCTCTTTTATGTGGTGCAAATCCTAACTATTCTTAATTTCATGACTGGAAGCATGAAATAAAGGACCATTTTCATCAAGTTTTCTTGATTGCATGCAGAATTGGTGTTATGAATATTTTGTTTGTTTATACTTCACTTTGATCCATTGGTTTAAAACTTGCCTTTTTCTCAAATCTTAGTTTAACCATGAATGAGTGATACAACCCTTTCTTTGTTGAGTCTTCATCAATGATTTACCTTCTTGGATAACAAAATTATGTCAAAGTTTTGAGTCATAATACAATTTTGGAAAGTCGAAGTGATATTTTTTTACCTTTGTTCCATTATATCTCAATTGCAAACTCCCCAAATGAGGCACGATTTGATCATTATTAAAGGCTTGATTACATGGACTAGGTTATGACCGATGTATCCAAAGTCACGAGTTTAGTGCATTATTATTTTATCGGTTATATCTTTGTAAGGGTCTTTTCAAATGATCTAAGTAGGTAATAAAGGTTCATAATACTTTGGCACTCCATCCAAAAGTCGTAAACTCTCTTAAACTTAAATCAAAGTCCCCAAATCTATACCATAATCAAAATTGTATTGGAAGGTTTAAGCTTATTAGGGTTTTATCATGAGTGTTGGAGTCGATGTACTTTACACTGAAAAAAGTTTTACCTTACCCTCACTCAAACTCATCACTATCCAAATCCTATTATGATCGATATGAAGATCGTGTCCTTGACTCCATTTAGGTCTCACTGGATCATGGAAAATTTGGATGAAGGCATGGGTCATTTCTTCCCAAACCCTCTTGTCCAGAGACGTGTTGTCCACCTTGTGAGAAATCAATCATTTAAGAGGTTTGCAAGTTTGTTCCTGTATCCATTTCCCGAACTAATAGCACCAACCATCATGTTAGTTCATGTCATTTCCCCTCATCCATATTATCATGGCTATATCGCATCAGAGATTTCATTCATACCCTCTGATAAGACTACCCTCGCTAGATCACACATTTTCCTCGGCTTGTTTGTCATGGAACCCATGGTTAGAATAGAGTCGAATGGGTCTGAGATTCTGCAAGCATATGATGACATTGTAGACATGGTTCAAGCAGTGGGCTAGACAAGCTTTATTCAATCCTTTAAAGGTCGTAATGTCGAAGTTACAAGGGTTTTTGCTCGGGCTTTCGATGGTAAAAGGGCCATAGTGGCGGATGTAGAACTGGTAGTGGAAAAAAACCTCATCGCCTAAGCTATAAGATCACCTTTGGATGGAGAAAAATGGTTCAAGAACACCTGGGTGAAGGATATCCCATGGAAGCAGCTCCTAGCATCCAAACACTCAAGTTATGATATTAAAGGTATGCTAGTTAACCTTTCGAAGAAGAAATGGTGAAATATGGTCTTTTTCGTTAAGCGATTTGTGACTTGTGAATGTTGTTAGGGCTTGGTGTTTTACTTCCACATTCGATTGCTTATGGTTTTCTTGGGTTTTCGGTTGAACATGCCTTTCTTCTTGTTGAGAAGCTTATCCAAAATGGGTTAATTTTTATCAAAGGCAAATACGAACCCCGAGGCTAGTCTATTTCACCATGGGTTTATCAAAATTCTCATCGAATATCATCTTGACAAAACAGGGACACTTGGAGCTCCTTTATCAATCGAAATAATTTTCATGGCAAACCCTTACCTTTGGTTCAAGAACCTAAGCATCCACATTTTGTAGATGTCAATCCACATAGGGTTCATCCTGGAGAAATTCCTCAATAGAGATGTGTGAACAATAACCTCTCAACTACCTCATAATTGGGAAAACAGGGATTAGGCTTGAAGTTTTTTTAAAATCTAATAACGATTATTCTTTCAATTAGCCTAATCAGAATAGTTTGAAAGGAGTTTTAGCTTGCAATTCTCTTAATTTTTCTACTCGTAGCACGACTAAAGGACTCCATCTTAAAACTAAATATCGTTACCTAGAATCTATATTGACCAAGCTAAAAACCATGGTTGTTATTGAATCCGAGCACGAGCAAATGGTTCAGTCATTTACACAGTACACTACTAAGTTTCCTGATCGAACCTTCAAAAATGGGAAAGACAAACTAAGATGATCAAGAGGGATGTCAATTTCGAGAATAAGAAGCGGGGTCGTAGGTTATCCAAATCCATTAGAAACATATTTAAAGAGAACATTTCGAATCAGATTGACCCCATAATCATTGATGATCAGGAAGTTCCCTGTAATCCAACCAAAGACTCATCTAAAATGCCTAAGTCAGGGGGATCTTGTTTCCTATGACTTTGTTGAAAATCTTCCACCATTTCTCAGTAGGTCGGATCAATTTCCTAGCATTGGTTTTACATTGAGAAACACTTTTCTTAAAGAAAAATCACCCAATGTAAATTGTGAGCAGAAAAAACAAGAAAGGTCAAACTCCGAGGTTTGTGGAAATTGTCGTTGTTGGGCTGAGAAGCACCATGCAATCATACCCTATCTACAAATGAACCTTAGTTAGTTGCAGAGTGAGAACTGGTATCAAAAAGACAAATCCAAGTTTTGATTAATCAACATGAACAAAGATTAGCACATTAAAATAAGAAGGTTAAGCATTGTGAAGCTATAACTATAACAAAATTCACAGTAGTCAACATCATTGTCAATTATGGTCTAAAGAATTCAACAATATCAAATGCCTGAAATTTAAATTTAGTATTTGAAAGTACCATTTTGTCAGTAAGTTTTGATTGATTTTATTGTTTTGATTTTGTTGGTTTTATTGAGACAAGCTACAAAATCTAAGATTTTGTAGCTCATCTTTTAATAGTTTATATTGGTTTTTAATTTATGATTTTTGTTTATTTAAGGTCCTCTCTATCCCAAAGAAGTTCGAGAATAACAATGGCGAGACTTATGCGTCTCATCGAATTTGGTTACAATCTAGTCTCTTAAAAAAAACAGTTCGGGATCACTCCCGAAGAACAATTTTTAGTTTAGTTTAGTTTTTTTAACAAACTTTATTTGAAAGTTCTTGTAAACGATATACATTTTAACTCAAACATTTCTATTATTGGTATGAGCCAGTACAATCTATCAGTTTGTTGCTATCTTAAGAGATTTGATTTTTATTGATCTAAGATTGGTCGAATTTGTATAAAAGAGAATAGAGTCTCGAAGGAAAGAGCATGGAATAACAAATGGGCTTGGGATTGTACTGGGAAGACAATGAACCTTATTTTGCTTCAAACTTTTGTTCTTTGAGTAATTTTGGAGGTTTTAATATAATATCACTTGTTTTAAATTTTGTGTTCATTATCTTCCTGTCATAGCTTTGTGTCATAAAACCTTGGCCTTTGTCCATGTTTTAAGAATACAATGTTATGTTATTAATTTGTGCATCTCTTGTCCAAAGGTTAATGGTTAAAATATTATTCGTTATCTCAACTTTATCAATTCTTTGTGTGATTGATGGACAAACACATGTGTAAAATTTATTAGATTTTTCTTATGCAAAACACATATGTTTAATTATTTATTTTCAATGAAATGTGTTTCGTTAATTGAAAGAACCTATTATTACTCTCCATAAAAGATTGATCTCAAAGTTGTTTCCTTTCCTTATCTGTACCAAATCTATTCTATTGTTGAAATTTATTTCACCAGAATTTTGTTAGACTTGAGTTGCAACATTCTCTGTCAAAAGATTTCTTCTACAGGTGGACAATTCAACAAATATCTATATGGAAGGATTCAACCAAAAGATTGCAATACTACTCCCGGCCAGGATAGGTTAGTGATTGTGTTTTTGTCATGTTTCTTTTAGTGTGGTTTGTTTGAATGTAGATATTTTATAATAATGGTTTAGTTCAAATGCTTTGATCACTTGAATGAAACCTGCCACAAGTTACATTCGAAATAATTTCATTTAATTTATAAATGTAAGGCTTTCAGTACAGGGCCTCGATAAAATAATAAATAATTCCTTATCTCCTACTTAAATAACTGCAATAATGTTTAGAATTTTCTTTCATGATTTTCTTTATACCAGGAATAAACTAGTAAATAGACATAATAACAAATTAGACAGCATAATAACACCAACAACATATTAACAATAAAAACTTAGTAAAATACACACCTCGACCTACATGTTGGTTGATTTAGTCCATTTTTTGTTTGTTGATGATCTTGCCCAAACTGCCCAAATTTAATATTAACCTCCTAGCCAACTAGGACCAACCTATTTGACTCCCTAGCTCCAGGAATCCTTGCAGTTTCCTGGCCCCCAAGCCCAAAGTTCCCAGCAACACCAGTGCCCTGTGAGAGTTCCCAAAACAATCTGTTCTCCCAATTTTCCTCCTCCTCTTTCACCTCTTACAAAATTTTCCAAAACAAAATCAAACCCTTCTCCAAATCCCATGCCCTCTTCCTTATCCTCCCCTCTCATTCAATTCCCCAAGTACCTTATCCGCCTCATTAATTCCCCAACACCCTTATCCCTTCATTAATTACTTCACCTACCTTTTAATAATAAAATAATAAAAATACTTATTGAGTTTATTTCAATAATCAATTAAATTTAAATTAACAACTATGAAAATTAAATAATCAAACTGGGTTGTTACATACACCCACCCTTCAAGAAACTTCGTCCTGAAGCTAAAGTAATTTACAATACAAGGGTAATGACACATGATTCATACAACCACATCAAATAAACAACATCGTCAATTTAAAACACTTATACATACTAGTGTACATGTGCAAGGCATGCATGTGTAGCTAGCACATACAAGACTCACACATGTACTAATGACAATAATTATCACACCTAAAGTAATTCTTGTATGCATCAAATCCAATCAACAAGACCATTCATTTCATAAAATATAGTAGACCATTTAAAATGTTCGCAAAATCCCTCAATTATAATAATTTAGCACAAGCAACATTCACTTAGATAATTATAGTTCAGTTAAGCAAATACACACACACACACACACACACATATATATTTTTCAACAAGAGGAATCAAGAAATTCTACTATAAGGTGAAAACTCCACACACTCTCATCTACTTCTAGTCATCCTTCCTCCCTAACCTACTTCCATCTTCCATCCTTAGCCTTCCTCTGCTAGACTATCTTGGAGCGTCAACTATATTGACCTAACTCTAAATAGAACCTGTAAGTGAAAGTGTCAACTCTCTTAACCAAGCTTCCTCAACAGGAAACTGGCAGTCATCATCACACATCTAGAGGAGTGTGAGCTAACACCGTGCTCCCATGACTCCAGGTTTCAGAGGATACACGGTGGGAAATGCATCCACCCCTCCTAATAGAACTAGGGTCAACACCCTACCATAGACCATACAATGGCACTGTGTTGCTGGGAATTTTGTCATCGTATATTCAGTTTTAGGCAGTCTCACCACCTGAAAAACCTGCACTTGTTCACATATCATAGCAATGCATTTGAACCAACATAATTTCACATACACAGATTCATACCATATTGTTTCTTGGTCGATGTTCATGACATCAACCTTTTATTATCATTATCTTCTAGCTATTTCATAGCCTCTTGACCTGCAGATTAGTCTACAACACAAACTCATACATATCCATGCATTATCATCATGTAGATGCATTTAATCATAATCTCAATCCGATATCCACGTACCAACAACTTTAAATGTCAAAATTTTCAAGTTATAAATAGATTGCATAATACCCATCATAATTCAAATAACGTTAAACATTCATAGAATTGACATTCACATAGGTTCATATGTCTTAAAAATTTAAGTGTATCATTAATAATTTCACAGTGAAATAGAAAATAAAGACGATTAGGCCTTAAGTAATTCTAGTTGTCTAAGTCAAAAGGTGGCATTACATACACCCAACCTTCGGGAAACACATTCTAGAGGTGGTCAAAAAACTGAGGGATGATCTCATAATAAGGTCTCTGCATCCTCCCAAGTAGCAGATCCTGGGATATACCTATCCCACTGGACCTTAACTTAGTCTACCAGATGGTTCCTGAGTTGTCGAACCCTATGGTCCAATATGCGTAACGGTTCAACCATGAGGGTTCCCGCGTCTAACACCTGCAATTCCTTCCAATTCAGTTTATGAGATTCGTCAGCAACATAATGACGTAGAACAAATACATGAAAAACATTATGAGTTTTATGCAAGTGGGGTGGCAGTACGAGACGATAGGAAATGGGTCGAATTCTCTCTTGTATTTTGAATGGTCCTATAAATCGAGGCGACAAGTTTGTCCCCTTCCCAAACCGAATGGTACTCTTATTAGGCCTGATACGAATGAAAACTTGATCTCCTACTTTATAACTTCAGTCAGTCCTATGTGCATCAACATAAATTTTATGTCTATCCCATGCTTCCTTTAGTCGCAGCCTAATCTGAATCACATGTTCCTCCATCTCTTGAATCAATTATGGCCCAACTATCACTCGATCTTTGTTATCGAACAAATCGGTAAGTGCGGACACAAACTAATCTCCCTAATTTCCACAGAAAGCTAGAACAAAACAAGACATAATACAAACTTCACCTTAAATTCCATTGTCATATAAACTAGTTCAGAGAGGAATGAGAGACATACCTTTTAAATGACGCTTGATCCTCGCTAGTGTCGTCCTTGTCGCTCTATCTTTGGATTTTCCGGATGGTGAACCTGTTTAAGAAGCACAAAACAACAAGAGAGAGAGAACAAATATATATGTATTCCAATGAATTATATGTATAAGATCAATGAGTTATACATTAAAAGCCAAGACACCTTTATAGGGAAGAAATATATTGTTGCATTATATTAAAATGGAAAGTGGAGAATACAACCCATGCCTTGATGTTGTAAGATCCATTTCAATGGATCTTTTCTCCAACACACACACCTTTGCTCCAATGCCTCTAATGAAGAAGATCCACAATCTGACTTAGAGAGCTAAAGCAAAGCTATCTCAAGTATAATCTATAGCAGAATTGTTCATGCATGTGCAAACCTTAGCCTTTTTTCATGAGACATCCCTTCTTTATATAGGGTGAAAGAGGGTTGGATGAGGAGATTAGGATGATCCCACTAAATCAGAGAAGTGAGTAAGATCCAAACCGATCGGAGGCCACCTCATCTTCTAGAAGATTCTCTTCTAGAACATTCGTGAATTTTGACTTTTCCTTTGCTTAAGAATCGTCGCACCCTATGCACAAGCAGCTTGCGACGACGCCGCAGTCCATCTTTGGTGCAGAGTGCGACGATCAAGCATCGTCGCACCCCAAGCATAGAGCAGGGTGCGACAATCTTCCTTGTCATATTTTTTGAGGGAGGAAAAGCAAACCACTTTTCTCTTGGAGAAAGTCTCTTTTAATATTTTCAGGGAACATGGAAGTGAGTTAAGCACATGTCGTCAGCTGAGCACTGGGGTGACCAAAACAATGTGTAACAGTCTTCTAACCTTTCCCAACTCAACGATGTCCTACATGGCCTTCCATACAGAGCTTCATAAGGTGGCATTCCAATGGAGCTATGAAAAATGTTATTGTAGGCAAACTCTACCAAAGGTAGGTACTTCTACCAATGGGTTTAATTATCCATAACATACATCCTAAGCATGTCTTCCATAACTTGATTTACTCTCTCAGTTTTCCCATCTATTTTGGGATGATATGTTGTGCTTAAGTTCAACTGAGTTCCCAATGTTGACTGCAAACTTGTCCAAAACTTAGATGTGAATCGGGAGTCCCTATCTGAAATGATCTTCTTGGGTAACCCATACAAACAGATGACCTCACTTATAAACACGCATGTCACATCAAAGACATCATAAGTGTCTCTAACTGGAATAAAATGAGCAGTCTTGGTCAACTTATCAACTATCACAAGAATGGAATTGTGTCTGTGCAATGTGAGTGGCAATCCCACAACAAAATCCATAGAAATGACTTCCCACTTAGACATAGGAACATCATGTGGTTGTAGGAGACCTGCCAGGTGGTGGTGGTTAGCCTTCACTTGTTGACACTCTAGGCACTTGGCAACGAAATGGACTACATCACGCTTCATGCCTACCCAGAAGAAACGATTCTTCATGTTTGTGTACATTTTCTTCACACCTGGATGTGGACAATAAATTGCTCTATGGGATTCCTTGAGCATGATGCTTCGAATATACCCACATTTAAGGATGTACATCCTTCCTTGATATCTTAATAATGCACTTGCTTCTAGGATATATCCTTCATACTTTTGATCTACTTGTGTCCCACTCTAGAGGGTCGAAGTAACCTTTAAATACCAACTATCTCTAAGAAGTTGCCCCGACACACGCTCCCTCATATTAACCTTTAAGGGTACCAAGGAGAAGACACGTGGTCTCTTGCTCAAGGCATTCACGACCACATTCTCCTTTCCCTTGATGTACGAAATTCCAAAATCACACTCACTCATAAACTCACTCCATCGCCTCTGCCTGACATTGAGATCTATTTGAGTGAAGAGATGCTTTAATCTTTCATGGTCAGTTTTGAGCTCAAAGCTTCGCCCCATTAGATAATGCTTCCAAATCTTTAGAGCTATCATTACAACTCCCAATTCTAAATCATGAGTAGCATAAAGATCCTCATGTTGCTTCTACTTTCTTGATGCATACACTATCACTCCCCAATCCTGCATTAGCACTTCCCCCAATCCTTGCTTCTAGGCATCCGTGCAGACTGTGAAGACTTTTTCCATATCCGACACTCGTAGAAATGGTGCACTAGTTAGTAACATCTTAAGCTCGATGAATGCAGTATCACATTCCTCTGTCCAATCATACATGACCCCCTTGCGCTGCAAGGTGGTGATGGGTTTCTCTATCTTAGAGAACCCTTCCAAAAACCTCCGATAATAACCTGCTAGCTCCATGAAGCTTCTCACCTCATAAGCATTTTTCGACACTGGCCATTCCATAATGGCCTTTACCTTTTCTGGGTCCACAGAGATTCCTTCACCGGAAATTATATGACCTAAATAGTGAATTTATTTCTGGAAGAAAGAACACTTCGACAACTTGCCATACAATTTGTTCTCTCTAAGGCATGACAACACCACTCGCAAGTGTTCCTCATGTTCTCTTTCATTCTTGGAATAGATGAGGATATCATCCAGAAAGACCTGTATAAAGTGGTCTAAGTACTTTCAAAATACACCATTCATGAGGCTCATGAATACTACTAGTGCATTGGTCAAACCAAAAGGTCGTAATGCCTAAACCGAGTTTGAAATGCAGTTTTAGGAATATCGCCTTCCTTAATCCTTAATTGGTGATACCCTGATCGCAGATCAATTTTAGAGAAAATAGTTGCTCCTTTCATCCAATCAAAGAGGTCATCTATCTGTGGCATTGGGTACCTATTTTTCATTGTAGAATGATTGAAGTCCTTGTAATATATACATAGTCATAAGGAACCATCCTTCTTCTTGACAAGAATTATTGGTGCACCCTAGGGTGGGACACTAGGCCTTATTAGCCCTAAGTCAAGTAGTTCCTTCAACTGCATCTACAACTCACAAAGTTTCGGTGTCGTCATCCTATACGGTGTCTTGGAAATTGTCTCCACACCAGGTTTTAGCTTGATGGTAAAATCAAGCTCCCTCTTAGGAGGTAACCCTGGCAACTCTTTCGAAAAAACATCCTTAAACTCTGACAATACTGGATACTGATCCAAGGAGGGTCCTTTCCCTTCATTGATTGCTTCCACTACATACAATCGACAACCTTGCCTCATGCAATGTTTAACCTTCATGGTCGAGATAAAGCATAGAGACACTTTCCTTTGTACACCATGGATCTCTACTGACCTTCCTTGATCGTCAACACAAAACACCCTTTTCACGAAACAATCTACCATAGCTCGATGGGCTTCTAACTAGTCCATTATGATAATTAGGTCATACGTCCCTAGAGCAGTGATGTACACCTTCAACCTAGAAATACACACTCCCAGGTCTACTAGAAAATTATCGACGTTAGGTCCTACCGATTGTTTTTCCCCTGAAGCCATCTTGACTTGTTTAAATTCATCGTGTTCGTAGGCTGCCAACCCACACTTTTCTAATGCACAAGGTGAAATGAAACCATCCGTAGGACCAGAGTCAAATAAATTTTTAACATTGATACGATTTAGCATACCTGACGACTCCACCACCGTGGATTGATGTTATGTCTGGCGATTATTGACCGTTGCATAAATCTGGTGGCTACTGCTCACTCTTCCCATCGAGGCCTTTCCTTTTTTATGCACAAAGCCTACTTGTGACTCTAGGAAGTCACGTTGGTGATGGGGTCCTCCACACCCCCAACAAGTAACCCGAGATGGAACATGCACATTGCCCTGTGACGGTCTATAAAATGAATTCCTTCCCCTGGAACCCTTGCCCCTACTTGTTGCTCCCTGAGAAGGTCATGGACCTGTCTGCATCCTTGGTGATGAGTGGGATGTTGCACTCGCTGCCATTGAAATACATGTTCTAACTGCTCTAGGAGTGGCTCTACTACCATAAGGGGGTGGCCTAGAGCTTCCTCCACTGGAGAAAGTCCCAGGGGCCTTCCCCACGAATATAGGATGTTGTGGAATGGTTGACCTCATACCTTCGTTGAAGCTTATATGCTCCTTCGCTTAATGAGCATTTTCAACTACTTCGGCTACTGATGATGGTTTCCACATTTGTACCATGGCCCTTATCTTAGGGTTTAACCCATACACAAAACGTTTTGCCTATCTTTTAATCGGTATCCATGTTCAAGACATATTTTACTAACTCCATGAACTTGATTTTGTACTCTTCCACGGTCTTGTTTCCCTGAACTAGAGCATGAAATGCTCCTACCTATTGTTCCTTGTAGTACACAGACAAATATTTCCTCCGCAACCTTTGCTCAAAAAACTCCCATGAGATGGTGTATGGGGTAAGGTGCAATTGCCTCCTCTCTAGGTTACCCCATTAGTTCAAGGCACCGTCCCTCAACTGAAATATCACTATCTTCGCCTTTGATGTGGAATCATAGTCTCTTAAGGTGAAACATCATGTCATTCCTTCCAACCAGGCCTCTACGCGTTCACTTGCACGACCCCCAACAAACTATGGGAGTTTGATATTTTGTATTTCTCTAGATGACGTCCCCTGGTGGAGGCCCTTCCTCTGAGTCCCTCGACGCTTCAAGGTTACCCACTCCAGATGGTGGGGGTTCCACTTCGACATCTGTTGACTGACATCCCTTTAATGTCTCATTAATATCCTCTAAGGAGCGCAAAATGAGAGCTAATTCAAGCGATGGTGGTGGCAACACCGACGTTGGCAGTCCTTGCAATGATGCCCCTCAACCTTGATTTCCTCGAGTCGTGACACTCATAATCTTGAATAACTAAATCTGCATCAAACCAAATGCTTATCAGGGAAGAGTTTAAGGCATTCCACATTTTCTCAAACTTATACTTTCAAACATAGGGTTAGGTGTATTTTTTTTTTTTTTTTTTTTACTTGTCTGTAAATAGACATTATTCTCTTTAGGGTAAGTGGCTAAAGGTCAGGGTTGAAAGCCTCTAAGATTGGTAACTTGTTCGGGTAGGTTGCTAACTCCCTTGCCTTGCTAGCTATGCTAGCACTGTGAGGTATCCGCCAATTACTGTTACTTACCTCCTTAAGTCCTTAGAGATTTGAAAACTAAATACAGTGTTTTAAACACAATGTAGATTAATTATTAAAACCCCATAACCTAGATTAATATGTTAACCTAAGTTCCACTAGATTAATTATTAAAATATTAATCTATTATAATATTAGGATTTTAACTTAGATCATGAAGGTGTCTAAGTTATAATAAAATTAGGATTTTAATATAATTCTATAATTATAAAACAAATATATATTATACATATATTTATAATAAATAAGTCCAATAATAAATAAAGAATTTACTTAAATGATTAAAATTAAAATAAGGATAAAATTGAAAATAATATTAAAAAAAAATTAAAAAAATCTAGAGGGTGGGCAGCGTGTGACCTCTCATGAGGCCCACGTGCCTCTTCCTCCCACACACACTCGTCTGTAGACTCTACAAAACCCTGTCCTCCCTTTCTCGCGTTAGTGTTTTCACTAATAGTTTCGAGACATGGAACTGTAAGGGTGCGACACATGGCTCCATGGCCAACCACCCAAAGGACACGACCATTGCCAACCTCTGCCTGTGGCTTGTTAGCTTGAACGCATGGTGCACTCTTATCTCTTCTTCGATGGCTTGGCCTTTGGGCGCTAGGCCTTGACTTGGGTCGAGCTTTGGTGTGATGCATGGTTCATAACTTGTGTGTTTGTTAGCTTTTTGAATCACTGGGATATGAGGTTTTAGTTCAAAATTGGCTGGGAACACTGATAAGTTTCTTCTTTCCTTCGTCTCCCTACCCATCCTCCTTCATGAAATCTCTTTGCCAAAAGCCTGGAATTTATACAGTCGAGTCTGCCATTGTTGCTATTGTTGTGGATTTGTTGATGATAACAATAGCGATACTCTATCGCAATACTCAAATGCACACGAAGCACATGAAGAAATATGCGTGTTTGCATTTGCATCAATGAAGAATATTTTCTTTTTCTTCAAGTTGCCATCGAATCGAGTCTCTTGGAGCCTTACGATGAATCTAACACATGTTTCTTGCAATTTGCTGTCGAATATGCTATTCCATGCCAACGATGGATGCTTTAAAAAAATTATGAAGAAAAAGCTTCAAACCCTGATGATCTTGAGATCTTGATTACTTACAGAGCATAACTTCTTTGATTAAAAGTTTCATAAGTTGCTAGGCTTCATTTGTGTATTTTTTTTCTTTTTAAAGAAAGATTGTGCTAACAATGTTTGTGTGGTTGTTGGAGTATCATGTTTGGAGCTTTAGGGTTTTTGAACACTGGATCTGTCATGGACGAGGCCGCAGAACGAGATTCGCTTTAGCTCTAACAAGATTTTCGCAGAATGCGTTGCTGGAAACATAGCCGTGACGAGAATACAGTTGGGGACGCCTCGACACCCTTTCTGAGTTGTTAAGAAAAACCTCGAATGACTTTGTGACGTCGCGTGCTCATATCTTGCAAGGAAATGAGGCAGAGCCTTGACATTCTTTCAATACATATCTTTTTATTGAAAAGGGAACAAAGGAAACAAAATTCGGCATGCAAGACTGTGTTAGCGACTGGAAATTTCGAAAGAAAAGAAAAGGGCTCTATTGTTTCTAGCGGAAAAGTAGAGACATTTGCCGGATAAAATAGGGTTACTGGAACACTGATAAATTTCATTTTGATTGTTTTTCCACTGCAAACTAAAAATTGATACTGCTAGCTGAGATATTGTCTATACTATGATCTCAATAATGGAAATCCTTAAGAAAGTAAAAATTCTCGTACTCTCAAGTCTTACGACATAGATGGATTGTAAAATGCACAAAGCCATATCATTTATGCTTTTAAATGGTTTTACAAAATTTTGGACCAATTTAGTTTACAAATTGAACCTATATAAATATGCAGTATACTGAAATTGTACAGATATGTGGGTGGTCAAGCCCATGTTTCAATTTTGAAACCAGGCTCTGATACCATATATAAGGCCTTCATTATAGGGCCTCGATAAAATAATAAATAATTCCTTATTTCCTACTGAAATAACTGCAATAATGTTTAGAATTTTCTTTCATGATTTTCTTTATACTAGGAATAAACTGGTAAATAGACACAATAACAAATTAGAGAACATAATAACACCAACAACATATTAACAACAAAAACTTAGTAAAATACATACCTCGACCTGTAGGTTGGTTGATTTAGTCCATTTCATGTTTGTTGATGATCTTGCCCAAATTGAATATTAACCTCCCAACCAACTATGAACAACCTCTCTGACTCCCTAGCTCCATGAATCCTTGCGGTTTCTTGGTCCCCGAGCCCAAAGTTCCCAGCAACAACAATGCCCTGTGAGAGTTCCCAAAACATTTTGTTCTCCCAATTTTCCTCCTTCTCTTTCATCTCTTGTAGAATTTTCCAAAACAAAATCAGACCCTTCTCCAAGTCCCCTGCTCTCTTCCTTATCCTCCCCTCTCATTCAATTCCCCGACTACTTTATCCCCCTCATTAATTCCCCAACATCCTTATCCCTTCATTAATTACTTCACCTACCTTTTAATAATAAAATAATAAAAAAACTTATTGAGTTTATTTTAATAATTAATCAAATTTAAATTAACAACTATGAAAAATAAATAATCAAATTCGGTTGTTACAATAAAGTAGTTTGGTTTGAACATTATCATCCTAGTTAGAGTGTTATTTGTATATTGATTTATTTGCAGATTTTATCATAGATTGGATTTTTCTGGGATTTAGTCCCTCAAAAGCTATCTATTTCACAAGGTTTCTATGAAATCTTGTACCTTGTACATTTTGTAGACTTTGTTAAAAGTATAAGTAACTTAATTTAGTAATCATTGTAAATAATAGGAATTTGATAGCTAGTAGTTAGGATTTGTAGAAAGCCTTTCCCATATTTTAGGATAGACCTTTCACCGACCAACAAAGTCGTTAAACCCGTTAGGGATAGCTAGCTTAAATGGCTTGGGTGTTGCTTTAAGGACCTCAGACCGAGCTATTTCCTCTTAGTTGACGAGTGGTTACTTCCGCACGTCAACAAGTGGTGCTAGAAGGAGTGCCAGACTGATAAGATGGCTTTGCAGAGTCTTTATCCAAAATGTATTTAATTTCTCATGGCTCCTACCCAAATCACTGTGTTGGAACATGCTTTCCATTTCTCATTACCCAATATTCCCAACAAGACAATTGCTTTCTTGTCAAAACTCACATTTGACGATGAAGGGAATACATATGCAAAAACTCATCTTAATAAGTTTTCGTGTAAATGTATCAAACATGGTATTACTGATTTAAATGTTTTATGCAAATTGTTCGCATTCACTTTCAGAGGTCGAATCAAATTACGGTTTGAATCTTTTTTGGCCTATTCTATTTTTGGTTGGTTTCAATTTGTGAATGAATTTTTAGATGCCTTCGAGGATTATGATTACAATAAATTATGTGAAGAATTCAAGGCTCTACTAATCAAGGATGCTTCATCTTCAGAGATATTTTCAACAAATCTCAATCATGCTCTTTGTAAGTTTCATCTTGATGATATATCTCTTATATCGGGTCTTATTTTAGATGCTTATGCCCCTTTCATTCAACTAGATTTAATTGCAAATGATGAATTCAATACACATCATAAGATCAATTTGCAAAATGAATCTTGTTTGCAGAATGAAATAGATCCATTAGAAAATTTTGAACAAATAGAAGGGGTGGAACCTATTGATAATGATTTTATTGACAAACAATCTGGTCTTACTTCCAAATCATTTTATCTTCAAGAATATTTGATTGTGGATCAAGGTGTATCTTTATCTTCTTCTAACTCTTATTCTGATCAGTTCTTGAATCCAATTACTGAAGAACACATAGAATATGATCTTGAGTGTTCTAATATTCCAATAGAACATATTAGAGATAGTGATCTTCAACTTGAAGAAAAAACCTTAAACCTTCATTCACAAATAATACCTTATTTACAAGAAATATTAGATCCATGCCATGAAATTGTCTTTGAAAATCATGATGATCATATAATGATTGAAAGTTTATCATCAAAACATAGTGAAAGTATCGAAGTAAGTGAAGAGGAATGTCTCAAAAATATTATTGTTAATTATTATAACTCAAGAGAATCTTTTCATTTGCTTAACGCCAAATCATTTTACTCTTTATATCCTGATCGTTTTCTAGATTTTGATGTGCACAATAGTTTACCCACTTTATCTGACAACGTGCCATCACAATCTGATTCTTTTGATATATTTGTTTTTTATGATATGAATTTTAACCATAACATAAATAAAGTAGGATTTGACGCTCTTTCACTGGAAACATTCACAAGGGAAACATATATGTTACAAGATGTTTCTATTCAATTGTTTTCTGATAAAGACAATGCACTCATTCTTATGGGAATCAAAGACTCTACACTTCTTATTCATTCATTGATTGGATCAAACTTTCTTGATTCTACTTCACATTTTGAACCAATTCATCTCATCAAAGGAAAGGCTCAAATCAACAATTTGATTTTTATAATGAATCCTCATGATATGTGTTTACCATTGCAAAATCTAGTTCATCAAAGTTATAATTTGCATTCTGAGTTTTATGACAGGATCGAAGATTGGCTCGAGGATTCATATCTAAAAAATCTTCGAAGTAATGGTAAATTTATGCTTACTTTGTCTCTAAATAAAAATCAAGGAGGTAAGTATGACATGTTTTTTCCATTTCCTCCATGCAAAGAAATTCATTAACAAAGGGAGAACTGTCATGAGGATGGGGCACTTCAGTCTTGGTTGATGGTTATGTCAGGTCCCCATAATCTTGACAAGTTTTCTAAGCTCATTTACATTCTTCCATACTTTTGTGATCCATATCATGATAGAATTGCAGATTGGCTGGAGGATTCATATATTGAAAAATTTCAAAAGAAAGGCAAGGTTATAATTACTTGGTTTCTGAATGAAGATCATAAAAGTAACTATGGGTTGTTTATTTTTCATTATGAAAGACTTCGATTCTTTTTACTAATTGGAAATTCCTTTGTCTTTACAGGATTGGAGTTACTTCAATGGTTGCATTGGAAATACCATTTCACTTAGTGTTTTGATTTGTGAAGTAGATTAGAGTAGGTTTAGGAGTAGATTACCTTTTGTTTGATTTTTCACTCTTTTTGTTTGAATAATGCAGTTATGAAGATACACGGTTATCAAATGCACAAGGTGAGCCATCATCTGAAAACTGTCAGGGCAGTCCACTTTAAATTATTTTTCTCTTTGTTTTTCACAACTGCTTTTCCTTAAATATTTCTTTTCCAAAATGCATTATCATGATAAAATGTTTTCAAACATTAAGAAACATGAATATTTTAAAAGAGAGAATAAAGAGATAAGGAATTTGAATTTTACCTTGACGTAAGATTTCATGAGTATCGCTTACCATGACACATAACTGCACCTATCTTAAGGAGCGATTTTTTATGATTTCTTTTAATTTCTTTCGACATCTATTTACCTTTTAATATTAAGTTTGATTAAATTAACATCTCATGCACCACTATCTGAAGGAAAGAACGTGCCTCTACACAAGTCCTTCAGCGATTTAGTTCTTCCTTTTGCTTTATGATTTTCAGTCTCATTGGGATGCTAGTTTGTCCAAAGCTTGGTTTCGTTTTATTTATTTTAGACCAAATTAGTTTTTATATTTTCTTGAATTTTGCTTTCTGTTGTTTTGATTTGAATGCTTTTCTTTTTTTCATTTCCTTTAATAAATTTGTTTTGGTTTTCAGTTCTTGTTTGGATTTCTTTGATTTATTCTGCATATGTTTTCTTGATCTATCATTCTGTTTTTTCTGCCTATCCTAAGACTGATATTATGATGGAATCTTACACAAGATTTTACCTATTGTTGATTTTCAAACGAACCGTGATAGTTAATCTCTGGTCTTGAAATATAAAATATTTTTAGCTCTGTTGGTTTGTTCTTTGTCTATCACTATTCTCGTTTTCCCTCATTTAATCCTCCTTTTAAACAAGTTCATTTTAAAGGGATCAACCTCTAGAGAACTAAATCAATCTTTGATAATCATAGAAATCTTAAGACTTCTTATGCCATCCATGTTCTTAAGGAACTATTTGGATCTGCTTCCCCATCCTCTAGACGATCTCTTAATCATCGATTAAAATATAAACCATGATTGGATCACCTGTACGTTGAAAATAACAATATATGATTCTGACTAAAGGATGGGAGGTCTCATCACGAGTCGACCCCTCATGACCATAACAATTTATGAAAGTGACATTATCACTACTGGTCACCAAGCCAGGGTAATGGCTTTAAATCTATGATTAAAAGACAAGAGGTCTCATCACAAGTCGACTTGTTCACCTTCATTAACCTCTGTGGATGAAACTGCCATCAACTAGTCATCAAGCCAGAGCAACGACCTCCAGTGAGTTTCCAAAACATTTAATCAAATGAATTTTGTTAAGAACCAAATATCAATATAGCATAGAAAAACCTCAGAATAAGTACTCAATGCCTTGAAAAAGAGAGAATTTTAGATAATAAGCCTCTTCGAGGGGGCAAACTCCTTTTACACCACATAAATGTTCAAGTACAAGATGATTCCAAATGAAAATGTCTCCTTGGTATATATAGGAGACTAGGAGGTACAATTACAACTAATGGACCCAAGCTGACATAAATAAAATAACATTACTAATGTAATATTCCCCAATTAAGGGGTAATGTGCCACTATTTAGGGCTTAACATGCCCCTACCCTTCAGACAAGTATTGTCCGCAATGCTTGAGTAATTATGGATGCTTCTGTATAAAAGAGGAATCTTCCCAAGAGGAATCTTCAGTAGGAAGTTTCCTCCACTTAATGAGATACTCTGAAATGGATCTATTCCTCAGCTGGTGAATTCTTGTGTCAGTGATGGCTTTAGGCTCCAATATGATTTTTCCTTCCTCGTCAAGTTCTGGAAATATAGTTTGAACTGGGATCTTGTCACCTATAACCTTCTTTAAGCATGAAACATGGAAAACTGGGTGTACTCGTGAGGATGCAGGCAAATCCAATTTGTATGCTATAGTACTAATCTTTTGCAAAACCTTATAAGGACCATATCACTTTGGTGATAATTTATTATCCTTCTTGGCTTGCTTGAGGGACAGATGTTTGTATGGTTGTAGTCTTAAAAACACCCAATCCCCTACTTCAAAACTTCGTTCACTTTGATGTTGATTTGCTTGTTGTTTCATGCGATTATGTGCCATGGTCAGGTTGTCCTTTAAGATTTGGAGAACTTGTTGTTGATGCTCGATGTGATCTTCCACTGCTTGAACCTTAGGAGAACTTGTTGTTGATGCTCTCATGTGATCTTCCACCGCTGAACCTTAGATTTTTCTTTAGAGAAGAAGTGATGGAAGGAGGGTGGTATCCATAGAGTGCCATAAATGGTGCCATTTGTTGCAAGATGAAAGGAAGTGTTATACCACCATTTTGCCAAGGGTAACCATCCGAATCCATTGTGTTTGTTTATCGAGACAAAGAAACGAAGGTAGCCTTCTAAACATTTGTTCACTATCTCGGTTTGTCCATCGATTGAGGATGATAGATGAGCTATGAGCCAATTCGAGTACCCAAACAAGAAAATAAATATGTCCAAAAAATGTCTAGTGAAGATAGGATCACACTTACACAATCTTTAGGATTCCATGTAGTATTTGAACTATATCTATGGATGTAAGTAACCGTAGATGGCTTCTTTGAAGGGGATGAGAGAGCGTAATAAAAAGTGGTGTGTGTACACGGGCCTATCAACAATCACCATGATGGCACTCTTTTCCTTCAGACTTCGGTAACCCTCATGGATGAAATCCATGGAAACCTCCCGCTAACGTTTAATTTGGGATGGCTAATGGTTAAAAGACCTAGGGTCTTAATTGGCTTCCACCTTTTTGTTGGCAAACCATAAATTTTGATATAAACCTTTGAACACGGGCTTTAAGGCCATCCCCAAAAATTCTCTCTTCAACCTGTGATAGGTTTTCAAAAATCTCCTAGTGCCCCTCCCACAGAGAGAGGTGCGTAATCCAATAGTACCTTTGTTTGAGTTGGGAGTTCTACATAAATATAAGCATCTTTGTACCATAGTGAATCATTTTCCATGTGTAAATGTATTCCCATGCATCTAGAATCCTCAACAAGAACCTTTGAATTAGATTCCACACATTTTCGCCATTCTTCCATTCATCCTCGCTTCTATTATCCAATCGTTGATGATCAAGATAACACAAAGAAAGGCTTCAACATATTCATTCTTCTGATAGTGCATCTGACACAACATTTTTCTTTCCCTTTTATAGATGATTTCAAAAATCATAACCCAATATCTTATCACCCATTTTTGTTGTTCTTATGAAGATAATCTTTTGTTCCAAGAAGTATTTAAGACTATCATGATCCTGCTTTTGACCTTGAAGTGCCTACACATAGGTGTAAGGGTGTCATTTCTTCAATTCATGTAGTATTGCATCATTTCCTTCTCACAAATAGGTCTCCTGCGGAAGTCCTTTCCCTTTGAGTGTTCGACTTTCAAAAGCCAGTGGCATTCCTTCTTGTATTAGGACATCACCATTTCCATTTCTCGAGGCTTCACATTCCACAATATAGGTTTTGTGAAGTCTAGTGTGGCCAAGATGGCTTACACATCACCTCTTGCTGATTCAAGTTTTAGTTTCCTTTGGAGTCCATGAAAAATGCATCCTTCTTAGTTAGTGTTAAAGGTGCTGCTATTCTCACATAGTTTCAACAACAAACTATGGCAAGCATCCTTGTCAAACCCAAAATCCTCTAAGACTTCTTCAATGTTTTGGGAATTGACCAAATTCATCATGGCCTTAATCTTGTTAAGGTCTACCTTGGACACACCCTCATGAGATACAATATGGCTCAAATACTCTACCTCCTTCTCACCCAAAATAAACATTTGGACGGTTTGGAATATAGTTGTTGCTCCTTTATAATTTGTAGCACCTTTTCAACATGTCACACATGATCCCTCCCAAGACTTGCTATAGATTAGTATATATCATCAAAAATACTAACACAAATTTTCAAGGAAGGGCTTGGAAAGGAATTCATCAACCCTTTGAATGTTGAAGGTGCATTTTACAAAGACATGACCAAAAATTCATAATGGCCTTATAAGTTCAAATGTCTTTGGGATATCTTCTTCCTTCATTCTAATCTGATGATACCTCAACTAAGGTCCAAATTTGAGAAATATATTGCTCCATGTAGTTCATCTAACAATTCATCAATGAAAAGTACGAAACTTATCTTAATAGTGATCTTGTTGAGCTCTCTATAATCTAGACACATACCATGAGCCATCTTCTTGAATACCATTACCATTGGTGCAGAGTAAGAACTTTGGCTAGGTCTAATAATGCCAAATTTCTAACATTTCTTCAACCATACACCTCTTTTCTCGCATAAGGGTATCTCTCAGGCTGTACCGATGTTAGGAGGAACCTCCCGTGAAATTAGGGTGAATATCATGATCATGATTTTCAGTGGGTGGAAGACCTTTGGGAATATCTTCAAATACTTTGGAATGCTTATCAATGAACCCTTGAGATCTAGGGAAATAGATGGTTAGATGTTTGAACATCTAGTGAGCATAGTTATGCAATAACACCTGATGCCCCTTTTCAATAATTGTCATGCCATTAGAGGTTATCACCTTACTAGGGTTTCCCGCTGATACCTCTTAACTCAATTGCTTTTCCTTCCAATGAAAATTTCATGAAAAGTTCTTGAAAATTAAAAGCCACTGTTCCTAATGATCAGAACCATTGGATTCCTAGAATGACATCAACACCACCCATGGGTATATCACCATTGGACTATTCATTACATAGTCCCCCCATAGTTTGATCTTATTGGCATTTTCCCTGGAAAGCAATTGATAGTTCCTCCATTCACAATCATTACTTGAAACTCTCAAGATACAAGGATACAACAAAGCACCCGAGCTTGGCTAATTTTTATTGAATGAAATTATGAGTACCACTAGAATCAATTAGGACCATTACCCTTTTCTTTTTGAGTCCTTCAATCTTGAGGGTTTGAGGAGGCGCACTTTAGCCATTACACGATATCGGGAGTCAACTCTTTAGACAAAACGGCTTCTATAAGTTTTCTCATCTTGAGATGGTTCTTGTTCTTGTCTCCTGCTCCTCTTCACAATCTATGGGAATACTTTTCAACACCATCTATGTCCCTTTTTGGAGTTGTATTTATGTCACCAGCATAAACCTTTGTTTTTCTTCCTCCAATTGTTGAGGTGTCAACCTTGTAGGTTAAGGTATTTTAGAAGAAGGAGCATTATTCTCTCGATAGATGTTAGGATTGGTCCTTTTAGTAGCCATAGCCATATTTTTACTTTTAACATTTCTTGCCACCCTAAATTCATTCTCCAATGATTTGGGTTCCCAAAGGCAACCCTATGTTGAATGTTATCCTTTTAGTAAAGTTACTATGAATACATTAATCATGTCATTCAATATATGTTACCTTTATATTCAATCTTTTGGAAGTTCTCACGTGCTCTCAGAATCGAACCCTTTTTGATTGAGATTTATCAATTACAAAAGAAGGTATTTCTCCTTGTATCCTCATATGCTATCATTTCTTCTGTGGAAATTGTCCAAGTGACGATTGATTTTCCAGAACAAAGCCATCGATAACATACAAATTGATTGTTCTAAATATAAAGAAGTAATTGTACCTTTGTGTATGTAATAATATGTGGTGATCAAATAATTTCTCCATCTCAGGGTATCCATGTGATTGGGTCCTTGCCATCAAACTTCCTCATATCGAGATTAGGAAAGTGGTTGGTCTCTTCTCACAACCCAAAGTTAAGTTTCTCCATTCTTGATTCATCTTCCTTGTGTCCTCATCATGAATTTCATGGGATACATTTTCACTTTCAGGTGTCCTCTCTATTAGGAATTTTTTCAATCCTTCCATGATCTCCCTTTTTAAACCATCCATCTTAGTATCCATTATTGCCTCCAATTTATCTTCAGTTGAATCCATCATCCCTTGTAGTTCATCTTTTGTCACTGTCTTATTTTGTAATTCATTTATGTCCCTACACATTTCTTCACCTTCATCAAGAGTCCAAGTAGGATTGTCTGGAGGATTATTTGGTGTAGAAGTTCCCTTTTTTGGTGGCATGTTGGCCAAGTATCACTTTTAATCCTTGATTTTGAGGTGGTTCTGCTAGACAATCTTTCTTCTGCTGTATCTCCAAAGTTTCGACCCTTCTGGGTATGAAACTTTCTTTTTTGTAGTTCTTTGATATTTCTTCTCTGCAATGCCATAGGTCTGATCAAAATTGGATTTTCCAAGTGGAATTTACGGTAACTTCCCCACAGCTTGTTGATTTTTGGCCTTTCTAGGAGATCTCACTTGTATAGTGTGCCCCACACAAAATAATTGATATAAAATTTTGAAACTTGTACTAGAAATACTACGGACTGTCCACTATCCAATGCAACCAGTGTCACTCAATTTGGATACTCTAGGAAGAAGTTATGATTGTTTTACCCGGAACACCTTCTTGAGACTGGTCAGATACCCTATCTTCCACAGGGTGTATCTACAAATGTAAGATGACCCAGAAGCTGAAATTTTTATCACATATACCTTACTAATTTCTGTGAATAACCTTTGGATTTAGGGTATGAAACATTACATAAAAGTTTTTTTAGGGAAAATTACGCACTGACTCAATTCATGATGATTCTAGAACCCTATCTTCTACAGGCTGTATCTACGAAAGTATAAGGCCTCAAGAGCTGAATTTTTAAGCCACTGTACCTTGATCCGCCTACTAAATATCCTCTAAGGGGTTCCTTCTGAAACATCGTAGAAATTTTTTTATAGCAAATATGCCAAGGTGTCTCAGATGTAGCAGTGAAACCCCAAGACCTTGAGCTCTGATACCATATGTTAAGAACCAAATATCAATATAGCATAGAAAAACCTCAGAATAAGTACTCAATGCCCTCAAAAAGAGATAATTTAAGATACTAAGCCTCTTCGAGGGGGCAACCTCCTTTTACACCACATAAATGTTCAAGTACAAGATGATTCCAAATGAAAATGTCTCCTTGGTATATATAGGAGACTAGGAGGTACAATTACAACTAATGGACCCAAGCCGACATAAATAAAATAACATTACTAATGTAATATTCTCCAATTAAGGGGTAATGTGCCACTATTTAGGGCTTAACAAATTTAATAACTCCAAGAATGGTCCAACATGTGTTCATAACTATTGGATGGGATCAAAGCATTCAAATAGGTTAAAAGGCAACTCTGTCGAGGCTATAGACGTCTGTTGGCAGTAGTGGTATTGAAGTCATTCCAAAATTGTTATGACTCATTGAATAAAAAGTCTTTCCAAGGTAATATTTCTTTAAAGTTTACTATTTATATACATTTCCCCACAGTCTATAAACTTTAAAGATAACAATTTGCATATTTGTACATGACCTACATAGTTAAAACCAAGACTATACAGACCATAAATCACACTTCTTGAGACAATATGAAAATATGACAATTTGGTACTTCTTATCTCTTATCCTTGATAATGAAAGGTTGCAGGTTAGTGCAGAGAAAACTGCTTCACCTAGTGAGTCGCCATTTGTTGGCCCTCAACCAACACCCTTTCAATTTGACTTCAAAATGAAAGGTTACTCTTATAAATTACTTCTCACTATACAATTATGTATGTATGATTTCGTCAGAATGATTGATAAATTCCCTATAGATATATTGTACTGGTTGTTTGGTGATTTTCAATATTTCCTATTTGAACATTTTGGTATTGACTCATCATGACTCCTCATTTACATATGCTTCTCTTTGATGTGGTGCAAATAGTAACTATTCTTAATTTCATGACTGAAAGCATGAAATTAAGGACCATTTTCATCAAATTTTCTTGATTGCATGCAGAATTGGTGTTATGAAGATTTTGTTTGTTTATATTTCACTTTGATCCATTGGTTTAAAAATTTCCTTTTTCTCAAATCTTAGTTTAAACAGGAATAAGTGATACCACCCTTTCTTTGTAGAGTCTTCATCAATGATTCACCTTCGTGGATAACGAAATTATTTCAAGATTTTGAGTCATATTACAATTTTGGAAAGTTGAAGTTATATTTTTTTTACCTTTGTTCCATTCCGTCTCAATTGCAAACTCCAGAAATGAGGCACGATTTGATCATTATTAAAGGCTTGATTACATGGAATAGGATTCGACTGGTGTATTCAAAGTCATGAGTTTAGTGCATTATTATTTTATCGGTTATATCTTTGTAAGGGTATTTTCAAATTTTCTACGTAGGTAATAAAGGTTCACAATACTTTGGCACTCCATCCTAAACTCGTAAAGTCTCTTAAACTTAAATAGAAGTCCCTACATCTATACCGTAATCAAAATTATATTGGATGGTTAAAGCTTATTAGGGTTATGTCATGAGTGTTGGAGTCGACGTACTTTACACCAACATAAGTTTTACCTTACCCTCACTCAAACTCATCACTGTCAAAATCCTATTATGATCGATATGAAGATCATGTCCTTGCCTTCATTTAGGTCTCACTGGATCGTGGAAAATTTGGATGAAGGCATGGGTCAGTTCTTCCCAAACCCTCCTATCCTGAAATGTGCTGGCCACCTCGTGAGATATCAATCATTTAAGAGGTTTGCAGGTTTGTTCCCATATCCATTTCCTGAACTAATAGAACCAACCATCATGCTAGTTCGTGTCATTTCCCCTCATCCCTATTATCATGGCTATATCACATCACAAATTTCATCCATACCCTCTGATAAGACTACCATCGCTAGATCACACATTTTCCTCACCTTGTTTGTCATGGAACCCGTGGTTAGAATAGAGTCGAATGGGTCTAAGATTCTGCAAGCATATGATGACACTCCAGACATGGTTCAAGCAGTGGCCTAGACAAGCTTTATTCAATCATTTAAAGGTCATAATGTCGAAGTTGCAAGGGTTTTTGCTCGATCTTTTGATGGTAAAAGGGCCATAGTGGGGGATGTAGAACTGGTAGTGGAAGAAAACCTCATCGCCCAAGCTACAAGATTACCTTTGGATGAAGAAAAATGGTTCAATAACACCTGGGTGAAGGATATCAAATGGAAGCAGTTGTTGGCATCCAAACACTCAAGTTATGATATTAAAGGTATGCGAGTTAACCTTGTGAAGAAGAAATGGCGAAATATAGTCTTTGTCATCAAGCGATTTGTGACTTGTGAAGGTCGTTATGGCATGGGTTTTACTTCAACATTAGATTGCTTATGGTTTTCCTATTTTTTTGGTTGAACATGCCTTTCTTCTTGTTGAGAAGCCTATCCAAAATGGCTAATTTTTATCAAAGGCAAATACG
Source organism: Picea sitchensis (assembly GCA_010110895.2). NCBI lineage: Eukaryota > Viridiplantae > Streptophyta > Pinopsida > Pinales > Pinaceae > Picea > Picea sitchensis. The sequence continues at coordinate 363,517 of SNQJ01S0001334.1, forward strand.
AAACCCCGAGGTCAATCTATTTCACCATGGGTTGATCAAAATTCTCATTGAATATCATCTTGACAAACAGGGAACACCTGAAGCTCCTTTATCAATCAAAATAGTTTTCATGGCAAACCCTTACCTTTGGTTCAATAACCTGAGCATCCACAATCAATAGATGTCAATCCACCTAGGGTTCATCCTAGAGAAATTCCTCAGCAGGATTGCGTGAAAAATAACCTCTCAGTTGCCTCAGAATTGGGCAATACATGGATTAGGCTTGAATTCTTTTTAAAATCTAATAACGATTCATCTTTCAGTCAACCTAATCAAAATAGTTTGAAAGGAGTTTTAGCTAGAAATTCTCTTATTTTTTCTACTCGTAGCATGATTAAAGGACTCTAGCTTAAAACTAAATATCACGACCTAGAATCTATATTGACCAGGCTAAAAACCAAGGCTGCTATTGAATCTGAGCACAAGCAAAGGGTTTAGTCATTTACACAGAACATTGCTAAGTTTCCTAATTGAAACTTCACAAAATGGGAAAGCCAAACTCAAACGATCAAGAGGGATGCCAATTTCGAGAATAAGAAGTAGGGTCGTAGGTTATCTAGGTCTATTAGAAACATATTTAAAGAGAAAATTTTGAATCAGACTGACCCCATAATCATTGATGATCAAGAAGTTCCCTGTAATCCAACCAAAGACTCATCTAAAATGCTTAAGTCAGGGGGATCTTGTTTCCTATGACTTTGTTGAAAATCTTCCACCATTTCTCAATAGGTCAGATCAATTTCCTGGCATTGGTTTTACATTGAGAAACAATTTTCTTAAAGTAAAATCACCCTGTGTAAACCGTGAGCAGAAAAAAACTGGAAAGGTCAAACTCTGAGGTTTTTGGAAATTGTCATTATTGGGATGAGAAGTACCATGCAGTCATACCCTATCTACAAATGAACCTCAGTCAGTTGCAAAGTGAGACCAAGGATCTAAAAAGACAAATCCAAGTTTTGATTAATCAACAGGAACAAAGATCAACACATGCAAATAAGAAGGTTAAGCATTGTGAAGCTATAATTATAACAAAATCCACAAGAGTCAACATCATTGTCAATTTTGGTCTAAGAATTCGACAAGATCAAATGCCTGAAATTTAAATTTAGTATCTCAAAGTACCATTTTGTGAGTAAGTTTCGATTGATTTAATGTTTTGATTTTGTTGGTTTTATTGAGATAAGCTACTGAATCTAAGATTCTGTAGCTCATTTTTAATAGTTTATATTAGTTTTTAATTAATGATTTTTGTTTATTCCATGTCCTCTCTATCCCAAAGAAATTTGAGAATAACAATGGTGAGACTTATGGATATCATCAGATTTGGTTACGATTTAGTCTCTTAAAAAAAATATCTCGAGATCATTCCTGAAGGACAATTTTTAGTTATGTTTTGTTTTTTTTAACAAACTTTATTTGAAAGTTGTTGTAAATGATATACATTTTAACTCAAACATTTCTATTATTGGTATGAGCCAATACGATCTAGTAGATTCTTGCTATTGATTTGAGATTGGTCAAGTCTGTATAAAAGAGAATAGAGTCTCGAAGGCAAGGGGGGCATGGATAGCAAATGGACTTGGGATTTTAATGGGAAGACACATAACCTTATATTGCTTCGGACTTTTGTTCTGTGAGTAATTTTGGAGGTTTTAATTTAGTATCACTTGTTTTAAATTTTTTGTTCATTATCTTCTTGTCATAGCTTTGTGTTATAAAACCTTGGCTTTTGTCCATGTTTTAATAATACAATGTTATGTTATTAATTTGCACATCTCTTGTCCAAAGGTTAATGATTAAAATATTGTTCGTTATCTTGACTTTATCAATTCTTTGTGTGATTGATGGACAAAAGCATGTGTAAATTGTATTAGATTTTTCTTATGCAAAACAAATATGTTTAATTATTTATTTTCAATGAAATGTGTTTCATTGATTGAAATAACATATTATTACTCTCCATAAAGGATTGATCTCAAAGTTGTTTCCTTTCCTTATCTATATCAAACCTATTCTATTCTATTGAAATTTATTTCACCATAATTTCTTTAGACTTGAGTTGCAACATTTTCTGTCAAAAGATTTCTTATACAAGTGGACAATTCAAAAAATATCTATATGGAAGGATTCAACCAATAGTTTGCAATACAACTCCTGGCCATGATAGGTTAGTGATTGTGTTTTTTTCTTTTTTCTTTTAGTGTGGTTTGTTTGAATGTAAATCTTTTATAATGATGGTTTAGTTCAAATGCTTTGATCACTTGAATGAAACCTGTCGTAAGTTACATTCAAAATTATTTTTTTTAGTTTATAAAGTAGTTCGGTTTAAACATTATCATCCTAGTTAGAGTGTTATTTGTATATTCATTTATTTACAGATGTTATCATAGATTGGATTTGCCTGGGATTTAGTTGCTCAAAAGCTATCTATTTCACAAGGTATCTATGAAATCTTGTACCTTGTACATTTTGTAGACTTTGTAAAAAGTATAAGTAATATAATTTAGTAATCATTGTAAATAATAGGAATTTGATAGCTAGTAGTTAGGATTTGTAGAATTCCTTTCCCATATTTTAGGATAGATCTTTCACCCGACAACAGAGCTGTTAAAAATGTTAGGGATAACTAACTTAAACGAGTTGGGTCTTGCTTTAAGGACCTCAGAATAGGCTATTTCCTCTTAGTTGATGAGTGGTTACTTCCACACGCCAACAATACCTTTCTCTTCAACCCATACACAACACTAGGAATATAATTCTCTTAGTGTTTTCTCGTGTCGACAAAGAGGTTGCAGTCCAAACATTGGTTATATCGGGGAAAACCATTATGCACTTGGAGGGCACTATAGCCTTTCCATTTCCAACCACATCATGGCCTCATACATGGCCATATCTAAAATCATTCATTGCTACCGTAGAAATATGTCTCTTGTCTTGACTTGGTTATGATCTCATAACCAACATAACACAATATGAAATTAAATTTCTCATAAATGCATTCAAGAAACAAATAATATTTTCCTACTCAAGGCCTCATGCCTTTACATTAATTCAAATATTGAGAACTAATTGGGAGAATTCTTACCTCAATTCCCTTTTGCATTCATGCATCATAAGCAACCTCAACTGCATACCTGCATGGTTGTTATTAAATCACTTGATGCTACTTGATCTACCGATACTTTGTAGAAGCTCACAAGCTCCCATCACCAACCTCTTGATCAACATTCCCACCATCCTCATTTGTACACAATCCATCATTAGTTTTATTCAAATATCATAGCATCATTATTTTATATATATATCTATATATCAACAAACTAGTCTCAGTCTATAGGCATGCCACCAACATGTTCAAGCATGTCCACATGCACAAAGGCACATCAATATGCACCAAGAATTTGATCTTTCATGCCTATTTCATGCACATGTATTCTATCTTTATTGTATGCATCATGCATCACTTCTATCATGCACTTCGATGCATATCTATTTTAGATTTAGTTAATTGTTTTTGTTGTTGTTGTTGTTGTAGATGGCGCTCCTTGAATTTTTATATAGCCTTGCTGCCTTGTGCACTGCTATTCTTCTAAATTATGCACCTTCCAACCAAGCCCCACTTGGCCATTCTTCATTTCTAGCCATTAGATCCAGTAGTGTTTCCATCTCACAACTGCTTCCTTTATGCATAGAATCTTATCCCAACATCTATTGGCTAAAATTCTCAATATTCATAGATCAATAACATGCACTACTCCAGTTTAATATTAACACTTCAATCTGATTGGCCACTCCTCATTTCCTTGACTGTACTGGCCTTGAAATACCTTTATCATTGATTAGCATTTCAACATTTTGAAATATTCTTTTATGTCATCTTTCTAATATCTTTTGTTATTCATGTATTTGCTCAATTTTAAATACCTCTCTTTGTTCATTGAGTGATTCACTGTGAAGCACTGCTTGGCCACTCAAGACCACTCTGCTCCAAATGGAATGCTACAGTCCTCCATCTATTCTTGTACCCTGCTTTTGCTATGCACTCTGAAAATATAGGCAACTTTCTTGCTTTGTGTACTTTTAGACAAGAGTTGTTATATCATATATAACAATCCCTTCTTCTTACACATAAAGATGACTCATCCACTTCTCGAGTCACACCTCATCTCATGACATCATTTTTCCTTCTCTTGTAGCAAGCTTGTAGCCTTCACTATATTCCTACCTTCCAGGATATGGAGTCCTTCATAACTCTTTGTGCATGTAGAAGGTATTCCTCACCTATCAAATTCATGCTTTATGTGAGAACATTTGTTGATTCTCCTTTGCAATCCATTTGGACTCTATAGTAGCCAGATACTAATATTCCTCTACTCTTCCTTAGACCTTTGTCAACCTTGCATCACTTGTTTTACAAACCTACACTTCCCTTTGCATCTCTTTGATGCTTCAACCAACTACACAAGCTTGACCTGCTTCCTTGGGATTAATATAGAACATACCCACACAATGCTCAATTGTGGAATCTTATCCCCTTTTTATAAATCCCTCATAGAACACTCTATGCTAGAGTGTTCCTATGCTTATTAACAATGCCCTATCATTAAGCTCACCCCTTTTTATTTTTTTAAGATATTACACTTTAAATGTGCCTCTATACTTATGCATAGGCATTATCATGAGTTTTGATACTCCTCCTTACCCATCAATTACCTCTAGCACTCACCTCTATCATCTGGGAAAGTTTCTCCAAACTTTGATATTATTTGGAAAAATCTTCACATTGAGTAATTGCATGGTTCATGGAATCTAATTCCACTTTATCATGTGACTTTATGGAGCAACTCCATGCTCCCATGGAGAGCTTAGGATTTCTATCATGTTGTATTTTGGATTACCTTTCCAATGACTATACTCATTCTTCAATCTAATTTACGAGCCGAAAGCTATGACTTCCTGAAATCCCCATTCTGCTCAATGGTGTCCTTCAAGTCCACCATAAATCTTCCTTTTGATTCCTTGGAATTGTTTGGATCAAAAATAAATTCAGAGTGGATATCTATATTCCCCTATCCAATATCCTTCCAATGACTGCTTTCTTGCTCAATTATGAGCACTAAGCAAAATGTTATAGGCAATTGAATATTGCAAATTTACCCCTTTGTACACCTTTCTCCCTGGTGTAAATAATCTCAAACACCAAATTTTTCCACTTACGGAGGTAAATATGTTGAGAATCAAGGAAACATTTCTAAAAGGCACATATATTAATATCAACACTAAATTGGCAACCCTCAGATTGTCAAATTGATGCTCCAGTCAAAATCTGTAGCAATCTAGAAATGACAACTTTGACAGATGATAAAGATAGCAGGAGGAGCACCATAGCCGCAATACATTTCACTCATAAAAGAGGGTTGCCTTTTAGGGAAAAAAACCCTAGCATAATCTCTACCGTTAGCTCTGCGACCTTATAATGAACGGTCTAGATTTACAATGAAATTACAATATACATTTACAAGGCAATTTTTCCTTTGGGGGCTTTGCCCCTGAACCCCCGTTGGGGGCCCGCTTGCCCCTAGACCCCCCAGCCGAGGGGATAGCCCCCCGGACCCCGCAGAGAGGGTACCCCCCCTCTGCACTCCTCCACGTGGAAGGGTGTACATACTTCCGGGGTGTAAATACTTCATGGGGTATAAACACGGCTGAAAGTAAAAGACCTCTGAATCAGAAAGATAATCAGGCTCCACAACCAACAATCTCCCACTTGGAGACTGATCTCAACAACTCCACCGCTGCTGTATATGCTGGACTCTGAACCTTCTTGGACCTGGCAAATTTCTCATCTTC
>SNQJ01S0001334.1:369415-421574 GCA_010110895.2 Picea sitchensis
ACAGTCTCCTCTCTCAGAATACAATATTCGCCATCAACCATAGCCGCATTACATTTCCCTCATAAAAGAGGGTCGCCTTTTAGGGCAAAAAACCCTAGCATAATCTCTACCATTAGATCTGCGATCTTATAATGAACGGTCCAGATTTACAATGAAATTACAATATACATTTACAAGGCAATTTTTCCTTCTGGGGCTTCGCCCTCAAACCCCCGCTAGGGGCCCGCTTGCCCCTAGACCCCCCAACCAGGGGGATAGTCTCCCCGGACCCCGCAGAGGAGGTACCCCTCCTCTGCACTCCCTCGCATGGAAGAGTGTACATACTTTTGGGGTGTAAATACTTCATGGGGTATAAACACAGCTGGAAGTAAAAGACCTTTGAATTAGGAAGATAATCAGGCTCCACAACCAACAAGAAAGACAATAGAAACCCTAGGATCACACCATGTAAATACCTGGATAAATACGTATTTACGGATTTACACGAAGTCTTTTTATGTGATTTTCCACATCTATCACAAGAGTGGATCTTAAGGTTAAGGGATAACCATGCGACGAACTGGATTCGATAGCTAGAATGGACTCTAGTACAGATCCAACAACTGTAGCAGGTGAACAACAAATTCACCCACGCAGTCGACTTTTGGCTTGACAATATTGTAGCAGACTTTATCACAGAATTTGTGGCAGACACAACAAAGTCATACAACGTAGCTGAGCAAGAGTTCCTACGAGGACCCAAAGGAAGGTACATTCGATCACTGTATACTTCTATCAAGATATTTCTATATAACAAAGGCGTAATGACAATGGAATAAGACAACTAGACTTCCCTGCGTGCATGGGGGAAGGAGGGAAGCACTGACAGAGAGAGGAGGAATGGAAGGAGGGCAGGATAAAGAGAAGAAAGAAGAGGAACCCTTGGACCCAATCTTGATGGATAATGACCAGCTTCAGTGGATCTTGGCATCATCAGGAACGATGCGTAGAGGAGCACCCTACCAATATAAGGTGAATACCAAGAAGAGAGCCATAACCGAGAGGGAGGGCTTGGCGAGTGATGAGGAAGAGGTAGAGGATCTCCGGGTTGTGGAGAAGATTGAGGAAATCTTGTGCACCATGTATGAGAGGAAAACAAGAGGCCCAAGAACAGGAGGAGAAGGCAGCCATCCCTTTCAGATTAATGTCAGTGTGGAACCCATAAACCCATGTGCGACCAATACACCAAAGAGAACACCACCGTTTAGACAACCAAAGTTCGGAGGAAGTCCGATAGCAGGAAGTACATCTAAACAAAGAACAACAACTGGAGGAGCCAGTTCAGGCAACCTTAGTCAAGTATCTACACCACACAGAGGAGGGAGTAGCTTAGTATTTGGAATGGTAGGACACGATCCTACTATCAGACTACTAGAGTTTCGAGGAGAAGCAACATAATACCCTAAGAAGCATCTGCTCATTTGCGCAAAGATATGGGAAGCGAAACAAATCACTGATGAAGATACCAAACTCGCGCAGCTAGCGATCACACTAAGAGACCAAGCACTAGACTGGTACATGAGTCTAGACACAAACAATGTTCCCAGAACAACAAGGACATTAGACAACATTAAGAAACTATTGACAAATGAGTTCCAGAAGCCGAGCTCAGAGGATCAATACATGAATGAGATGATTGAAATAAGACAAAAACCAGGAGAATCGGTATGGGAGATTGATCAAAGATTCAAGCGATTAAAAGGAAAGTTAAAATACCTTATGACCGATATGAAACAATGACACCTATTTGTCAACTCACTACTCCCACACTTAAAATATCCATTACGACAACATAAGTTTCAGACGCAGGCAAAGGCTCTGCAGAAAGCCTTGCAATTAAAAGAGAATCGGTACCAGTAGATAGACCCGGCTATCGAAGAACTGAAGGAGGATCTAAAGAACCTAACATTTTAGCTGAACCAGAAAAAGAACAAGGACAAACGAGAAGTCATTTGGTGCATTACCTACAGGACAGAAGGACACCATAAGAATGAATGCCCAAAATTCGCATAGTATATGGCGACAGGGATGCCAAACCCACTACCACAGGGAGGATTAAGGTGCGAAATATGCAAGAAACTGGGTCACGACCCTTACCACTGCATGATGATGCAGAAATACCAAACAGTCCCAAAGAACTCATATTGCACCTTTTGCAAGTCAGTCGGCCATGATGACAAAGATTGCAGAACTATGGAGTTGATGCGGGAAAGAACATCAGATGCATACATGGTACACGCATAAATGATGACTGGGCAAGTAGTACCACAGTTCACTCAAGCCCCATCCCCATACAACACTGTGCAGTAGCAGTATAATACTGCATCGCAGCCGCACAATAACGCGCAACCACATTACAACCCAGCACAACCCCAGTACAATACTGCGTAGTATAATCAAGGACCATAGTATAACACGCCGCGAGGTGATCATGTAGCTTATAGAGGAGCAGGACGAGCCAGAGGAGGTTTCAAACGCGGTAGAGGACCAGTCACATGTCACAAATTCCAGCAACCGGGACATTATGCATGGGAGTGCCCACTGCCACCAATGACTTGTATGTACTGTCGCGCATCGAACCATGATACGGAGGAATGTCCGACATTACTTGTAAAGATCTAGGAAAAAAGGAATCAAAATAACCAGAATGTTTAGTGGATTTCAGCCAAAGCAAGGGATGACAAACGAAACATCAACATAGTGACTCGAGGAGGAACGGAAATAGGAAATGATGCAGTTCGACAGGAACCAGCGCAGAACCAATGGGTAAAGAAGAACACTGACCCCAAGAAGTAGTTCAACGCGCATAAGGAGAAGGAGATCTTTACAAAATCTTGACAAGAATTCCAGAAGGAGAATGTTGCGTCGACTGCACAATAGAGCAAGGAAGCTCCGGAATATGAAATGCCGCCATCACTGGGCCATAGCAACATAATACAACCTAAGGAACAAGTAAGTACTATCAAAGACTTTTTGCAATCATGCATCAAATTGTTAAGTGATCCTTCATCTCTCAAAATATTGCAAAACATCCTAGAAAAAAGTAGCAGCGAGACGGAACAGAAGCCAGAATTGAAAAATGTCAACCACCTATATACAAGAAGAAGAACAAGTAGGGAATTTAGACTAAATGCTAACATTGGGGATTTCAATATGGGAGATGTTATACTAGATCTAGGATCTGAAGTGAATGTACTACCCAAAGCTACATGGAAATGCATGGGAGAACCGACATTGGGATACTCAACTGTTCAATTAAAGCTAGCAAATCAACATAGAGTCCTACCCATAGGTAGACTGAAAGGAGTGACGATAGATCTGGATGGTGTGCGCACTAAGGCAGACTTTGAAGTCAATGAAATAGTAGATGACACAACACCTTACCCGATGCTACTTGGTCTGGATTGGGTGTTTGACAACCAGGCCATAATTAACTTAAAAACCAAAAAAAATGACATTTGAGTCGAGGGACTACAGGGTCATAGCCCCACTTGACCCATCAAAAAGCAAGAGGTTCGTAGAACCCACTTGTCTGGATTTAGAAGAGATCAGCCAGTTGTACAAAACAACTGCACACGATGCAGACTATATAAACCCAACTGCAGATGGGGTACTAAGTTGGAGGAGCATTACTTCATGTACAATAGACTCAGACACTGGGTCAGAAAACTGGAAGCAAAGACTACACAAAGTATCCACGAGAAGGTGTGCCAGAATAGACCGCGCGATAAGGTGGATTGGCACATAAATCAAAGAACCACCCAATTTTCACGAGCTAAATGATTTGGTAACTTTCTTGACATAATATGAAGATGAAGTATTAGAAAACCAGAGATTGCTAGCATTGGATTTAGCACTAAAGGCTACACCCGCAAGATGGTGGGGTGCACACAAAGAGACTATCACGGATTGGTACCAATGTAAGCGATTACTGTGCATAAGGTTTGACGTAGAACAAATAGGTAACAAACAATAGAAATACGATGGACTAGGCACACCAGAAAAACACTTGGAGGCATGTAAAATGCTGTGGAAAATGACGCCACCGGAGGAATGGTCTCACCACTTCATTCATACTCTAGAGGGCATACCAATGAATTGGTATACAAACTAGGAAATGCGTAAAGGAACCAAGACATGGGTGACACTCCAACATAACTTTACAGTCACTTTCTCATTCGAGCATGAGAACCCCAACATGGACACGGCCCTGAAACAGATCAAAGACGTCATATTCATTGAAGAACCAAAAGTAGAAGCTATTACATAGGTACAACAACGAAATAAGCAGACAGTTAAGGATCTACTGTCATGCTACCACGTACAGGAGGAAGCACCGGATGAAGATGATCCACACGATATTCAGATCGAAGAAGTGGAAGGCGAGAGATATGTGGAAGGACCACCCTTAGAGTCAGAGGTCATCTATGTGCCAATCAAGATAAAGAAGGTTAACATAGGGACCGCCGAGCAACCCAAAATGGTCAGTATTGGAGATTATTGGGATCAACAGACACTAGAAAGTATCACATAATTGTTGCGCGAATACAACAACCTTTTTCCCACAATCTTTACAGAGATGAAAGGCATAGCCGAAGAATTAGGAGAAATGAAGATACCACTCAGACCTGATGTGAGTCCCATTAAACAACGACCATATAGATTGAATCCCATATATAAACAAAAAGTTAAAGATGAGATCGATTGGATGTTCGAGGCTGGCATCATTGAACCAGTCGAAGAATCATAATGGATAAGCCCGATGGTAGTACAGGATGAGAAACAGGGAAGAGGGATTAGGATATGAGTCGACTTGAGGAAGTTGAACGATGCATTCCTACACGACCCATTCCCCACATCGTTCACGGATGAAGTACTCGAGAACATAGGAGGCCACAAATCATACTCATTCATCGATGGATTCTCAGGATATCATCAGATTAAGATAGCACAGGAGGATAGACACAAGACCATGTTCACGACAGAATGGGGATCTTATCAATATACAGTCATGCCGTTCGGACTGAAGAATGCGTCTATGATATTTTCTAGAGTGGTCATCGCAACATTTAAGAAATTCATCCATCAATGCCTCAAAGTATACCTAGAGCAACAGTTCGCCAACTAAGAGCAACGCTAGGACATACGGGATATTACAGAAAATTCATCAAAGGCTACGTGCAGATTACAATGCCAATGGAAAAACTGTTAAGGAAGGATACAAAGTATCAATGGAATGATGAGTGCCAACATGGTCTGGATACCCTGAAGGAAAAGATGGTCACCGCACAAATATTGGTATTTCGAGATTGGGAGAAGACATTCCATGTGCATTTAGATGCATCAACGATAGCACTTGGAGCTATCTTGGCGCAGCCAGGAGCAAGATTCTTGGATCACCCGATAACGTTCGCAAGCAGAAAATTATCAGATTCAGAACAAAATTATAACACAACAGAAAGAGAAGGCCTAGCTATGGTTTATGCACTACAAAAATACAGACATTACCTATTGGGAAAACACTTTAAGATGTTTACAGATCACTCAACCCTGAAATACCTAGTCAACAAGCCAGTGTTGGGGGGGAGAATCTATTGATGGTTATTGCTATTTCAAGAATTCGACTTTGAGGTAATAGTTAAACTAGGAAAACTGAATGCAAGACCTGACCACCTATCAAGGGTCACAAACGGAGAGGAACCAATGAACTTAGAAGATAACTTTCCAGATGCACAGTTATTCTCAGTACAGATTGCTGACGATTACTTCGCAGAGATCATCCAGTACTTGAGCACAGGTACTACGCCACAAGAATATACCATTGTATAGAAGAAGAACCTGGTAGTCTGCATAGTCGACTATCAATTGATCGCGGGACATCTATACAAGATGGGCATAGATAACATCTTACGAAGATACGTACTAGACCATGAACGACCAAGCATTTTAGCAAAAGCCCACGAGGGAATAACAGGAGGGCATTATGTAGGAAAAGCAACCGCGCAGAAGGTACTATGCACATGATTATGGTGGCCAACGATCCACAGAGACTCGAAAGAATACTGTCAGCAATGCGATGCCTTTCAAAGGGTAGGAAAACCCAACAGAAGGGACAAGATGCCACTACGACCGCAAATGACACTTCAGGCATTCGAAAAATGGGTGATAGACTTTGTGGGACCCATTAACCCACCATCCAAAAGAATGGGGGCGAGATATATTATCATCGTGACGAAATACCTAACGAGATGGGCAGAAGCCGCACCAGTAAAAGATTTCAGCGCAGAGACAACTGCACACTTTCTGTTTGAACAGGTAATTACAAGATTTGGGTGCCCAAGAATTTTGATGAGCGACCAAGGAATGCACTTCATAAACATCACCATCCGAGCGATGCTCGAAGAGTTTGAAGTTCATCACCAAAAAAGCACACTGTATCATCCATAGGCAAATGGCACGATAGAAGCCTTTAACAAAATTCTAGAGAACGCCTTGACAAAGATATGTAACGTCAACAGGGACGATTGGGACCTCAAGGTACGAGCAGTTTTATGGGCGTATAGAACCACATGCAAAAAGTTGACAGGCCACACACCATTAAAACTAGTCTATGGTCAAGAAGTAGTAGTGTCGTTAGAATTTTTAATACCCAGTCTACGTGTAGCAGCTATCACACACATGACCGAACGAGGCGCAGTACAAGAAAGATTGAATCAGTTACTGTTGATGGAGGAAGACCGAATCTTGGCAGGATTCCACCAACAAGTACATAAAGCAAGAGACAAAGCTTGGCACGACTGCCACATCAAGAGGAAGACGTTCAAGGAAGGAGATCTAGTATTTCTCTACGACAGTAAATCGTTGCAGCACCCAGGAAAGCTCAAAATGCATTGGCTAGGACCATATGAGGTAAAATATGTTACGGACGGAGGAGCTGTACAGTTAAGAGATCTAGCAGGCACAAACCTTAGAGGAATGATCAATGGGAGTCAGCTGAAACTGTACAAGGATAGTTGACCACCCACCGCGCAGTTTAAAAAAATAAAAATGAGGGAAACTATAACAACCATGTCGAAAAAGGAAACAAGCGAGAAAAGGAAAGTCGACAAAAGCAGGTTGACAAGACAGTAAGAAGCATAATTAAAACAAGGCAAGGACGGATGGGATGTCACATTAAACCTGCCAACTGGAGATGGCAGAGGAGGCATAATGGAAAGTACGAAACCACCGCGGATGCATTGAACCCACAATTATGGTGCATTAATCACATGATGGAGGAATTGTCCTAGAAAAGCTTCATGACGAGACCATACAACACACGGGCACATAAGCAGTTATTCTATTCACGAAAGGATAACAGAAAAAGAGCAACAACAGCGAGAACGAATAGAGTGAAACCACAGAGCTCATCGAAGCCATTCAAACTCAACAAACATTCGACAGACACCATTATAGCACCACCAAAGCTCACAGAACTAGGCCAAACAACCAGATCATCCAGGGTTTAGACTAGGTCACGAGGACCACTGGAAGAAAACGAACAACAACCACCAGAGATCATCGATATTGATGAAATCCTGTCGTCAGAGGAAATCCCAGTAGAGTCGACACCAATACTAGAGGAGATTCTGCAACCACAGACAGAGGCCATGGAATAGGATACACCAGCAGTGGTGCACGAGACTTAGAACAAAGAAGAAGAAACCCAACAGGAAATACCACCGGAACATACTGAAGCAACCGTGGAAGTGAACGGAACAACACAACATCTGGGAGTAGAGGAGCAACTAGACGAGACACAAGCACCCAACTGAGGTCACCTAGCCCAGGAGACCGCTGGAACCACCTGGGCATGGCCAGAGTGGATGACAAGAGAACAACCAGGAGTTGCTAGAACTTCGAGCCAACCAACACAGCAGGAGGACCGAGTTCAAATACCGAGCTCACCTCGAAAGAAACCGGCTGCAGAGATTGTTCTACCTCGCATACCAGAGCGAGTACAGGTGGACCCACAACTATTAGGTCACGTCGGGAAGCTCAAGTATTCCGAACATGATGTAGAAAACGAAACCAAATATCCAGAGCTTTCACCACAGGTCTTCATGCAGAAAGTAGTTGTGAACCAACTCAGAGAAACCATCACTCAGCCACACCAGTGGGCAGCTGGACTAGAAAGAACATGAATTCTAGGATTGCCGAAGATACCACACTTTGGCAGAGGCCAATATGTGTCGGCATGTGTAAAGTAACTGTTAGCAGTTACACATGGAGGGGATGTATGGCTGGACAAGCCTGTCCCCATAACTATCGAACTTATCATGCAGATAACAGGCCTACCCATCGGGGGTATGGATCCCACGCTGATTCTAGATGATAAGTCCAAGGAAAAATCATTGGCAGAAGAGATGAAGAAGAAATATGGCACCGACAGGGGAACAAGAGGCATTATAATCAAACGTATCAACAATGTCGTGATGCAACTAGGCACGAATATCTTAGCGTGCAAACTGCTAAGAAAGTGCTGCAAAGACGAAGTACTGGCAGGAGTCATTATTGTTGCAGCTCAGTGCGCAGAAGGCACCTCCATGAGCTGGGCGCCATACCTATCCAACTTGTTCCAAGTAGACTGCAAAGACGTGCAGGACGCAGGTACAAAATTTCATTACTCATGGCTGATCACTCTCATAGCTTTCATGGGATGGCGAGAGTCAGAATACGCTGTCTTTTGTACCACACCACAACAAGGAGGAGTAAGATATTGCATCCTGAGATCCGTGCCACTAGCCAAGCATAAGAAGGGGAATGGAATCGTATTCGAAGCTTACCTACGAGAGATACAAGAAGCCATCAGTCGAGCATGAAGAATAACACCATAGGTTGTCACACGATACAGGGGCATCGTCAATTTCTGGGCTAGGTGACAAGCCATATGGATACAACCAAGGCAAGATCCGAATAAATAGTGGCTATATATGCGCTATTGCGTCACTGAGGGAGATATCAACATGGTCATCAATGAATGGCCGGATGAATGGAGGATTCCAACCATACCCAGAGAAGTACCGGGACAAACAGTAGAAGGAGGGGTTGCGCAAGTGGAAACACAACCTCCATAAATCCCAGTACCCAAGAAATGTAGAACGGGCCAAACCAAGCTGACTCAGGCAGATGATGGCTCAGAGCAGCCAGGGACCCAGAAGGGGAGGACATAAACCACCCAGTCGGCCAATGGACAGAGGAAACTGGCTGAGGGAGCACAGGAAACCGCATCGGACCCCATCACACAGGAACCAGGGGGAACTAAGAGACCAGCGGTACAGGACACAAGTGTGCGCAAGAAAATGAAGGCACAATGACCACTACACAGTCACGGAGGATGATGGAGAGATGATTGGTAGGATGGTCCAAGACTACCTCACAGAGGATTTCGATCATGCAGCACACCACAGGGATAAACTGCAGAAGGAACTGACAAAAATGGGACAACTCCTTAAGGATTTCGGGGAAGCCAAGATCATGAGTAGCAGTAGGCGAATCAAGCCATCGACCACACATACCACAGAAAGGGTGGAGGTAGAAGAACGCGACCCAGTTCTTCCGATACCAAACGCACATTCCACGGTCTACATAAAGCCTAGCATGCTACGAATGGATGAAATTGTGGGACAAACACCACTGAAGGATTTGGATCATATCCAATTGGTCTTGACACGGATGCCATCGAGAGCATTATACAAACTACAGGTTAGCATAGACCACGAGATACAATTGCGAGCACATAAAAACTTAGTCGAGCTACAACAAGCAACAAACAAGTGGGAAGCACTGGAAACAATTTGTGCATAGGCCAAATTTGAAATTAAGGAGGAGAAAGAACACAGAAATGAGCTGGAACGCAGAGTGGAAGAAATTTTTGGGAAACTTCCAACTACTGCGCAAGGAAATGAACTCCCAGCCACAGAAAAGATCGACTAGATTGTGCAGGCAATTGATCAGTATCAGAGGGAGATCAAGACTCTCTGCGGACAGATTAGACCGACAACTCCACCAGTAGTGAAGGAGCAAAGGAAACAGGAAGCAACAATACAACTGCAGGAGCTAGAAAAATAGGTCAGCATGGCAACCGACTTGCTGGATAAAGCGACACAACTTTGGACAAGGCTGGAAGAGGATCCATAGGTCCAGCACTGGGACAAGGAGAAGGAGAGGATCAATGCAACAGTCCAAGAACTCATGTAGTGACATAAGACCATACCAATTCCAAAACAAGTCAAGGGAATGCAAGAGTTGAAGAATTTATAGGCAGAACTTATCACTGCGCAAACACAGAAAGAGGAGCGTCAGGCTCAAATAGAACCGTTGCAGGAACGAGTAGCAGAAGTACTTGCACAGGCAGAAGAAGCCAGAAACCATACAACACAAACTCAGCTAGAATGCGTAGGACTGATGAGCATGGAAGTGGCACCTCAGACAGTCGACACCATCAAGGAGAAAACCGCGCAGACACTGACAAAAGCAACAGAGTTGCAGGAACAATCCCATATGATCACCAAGGAGATCGATGAAGCATAGAGAAATTAGGTGACTCGGGATGAGTCACATGTCAGTGTTGGGGGCCTGTTGGCACCAGGCCGAAGGGGAAAGAAGATCGATCGTGGGAAAGAAAGTGTGTAGAAAAATGAAGTAACAACTGGAAAAAGAACAACACGTGCGCATGCAAGAAAGCATGCACAAAGGAAAGCGACAATTGGAGGAGGAACAACACGCGTATGGGAGAAAGACCTAACGTAAGAAGGGTTAGGGTTTTGGTAATATTCTGAAAAAGGCTGAAGAGCTTGAAATGTATAAGTTGAGATACAAAAGTATTATAGAGGGTGGGGAAGTACCAGGTCGAAAGGATTTATTTGTTGTTAGTTAAGTTTTTGGACACTGTAACCATGTAGGGGTGTAGGCGATATGTAATGGTTTTTAGTTGTATGAACCGAAATTGTAAGCTATTGAGCAAAGAAGATACGAGGGAAGGTAGATCTGAGGATTAGACCGCAGGCTGTGGAGCCTGGTGTGATCTAGTTCACCTCGCATAGATCTTACCCAATTTTGTGAAGAATTGTAAGCATGTGGCACCAGGAATGCAGAACTGCCATAATAAAAGAGCCAAGAGCCAAATCTTTATGGATGTAGCCCAAGAGGGGGTGAACCACGGTAATACTCGTGTAATATGTTGAATGTATGCATGCCTCTTCTTTCTTTCAGCAATTAATGGTTAAGCTTGAGGATTGAGTTAGCACATTGTTATGAATTTGGTTATACTTTGCCAGAATTAAACTATGAAATATGCGTATGCGACTTCAAGGGATAAGTAGTTTACCTTACAGCTCGCGGTACCTACCTTTAATTAAGAAACCCCTATCCCCTACTTTGTCCTCGATTGTAAACACCTGAGTGTTACAACCACCCATTTAAAGCTATCTCGGGTGAGACTGCGCAGTGCCTTCCTAGTGCTGTGTTGCCTTTTGGATTACTAGGAGGGCCGATAGTTTTAGAGGATTTGTTGGAACCCAAAATGACATGAACCATGGGTCAATAACTCAAACAACCTGAGAAGGGAAATAGTAAACCAATAACAGTTTATTTTATTTAATCTACAAATTCAGAGTGTACCTTAGTCCCTCTACTCTCGTGGGTTTTGATTGCCTAAAAATGTTGTTTAGGGCCTCAAAATCACCACGTAAGTTCATGACCTACAAAATCTCAAAAAAATCATTCAAAATTGACTATTTTACTGCTATAACAACCCTTAAATATGAGTTGTCGATCTCAAAATCGGGTGAGATCTCAACCATTGATCTGCCTAAACTGCATTACATGTTGACCTGACCATCCACCCTTTTCCTTTGGTAACCAATTGTAACACATCTTTGAACCAACTGAACCAACCATCGACCATTGATGATTTTCATTGGCGAGTGAAAAACTCTCTCAATTCGATCGACCCGACCATCAACCATCGACCATCGGTCATTTCTGTCAACTGATGAAATCACTTCTCCAATTCGGTCGACCTGACCATTGGCCATCGACCATTTCTTGGCTGACGTGACATGACACATGGGTGTTGACGTGGCATGACACATAGACTCTCACATGGAACTCTAGATGACGTGGCATGACACTTCATCACTTTCATTTCTCCATTGACCATTGGTAATTTTCCTTAGACAACCCAAACACCTTGTCAAATTAGATGACACCCAACCATCGACTATCGACGATCAGATCTTTCTCTTACTCGTTCGAAACACTTAATTGAATCTGTCGACACCCGACCATCGGTCGTCGATGATTTTTGTTGGCAACTAAAACACTTCAACAATTTGGCCGACCTAACCATCGGTTATCGATGAACTCTCTTGTCCAACTCCAACACTTAGAAAATTTCCAATCAATCCTAGATGAATTTGGACTGTCGGACTATCATTCAGAAATAATCTTGGACATTGATCTAACAAACTTTGCCCAACTTGTCCGATGCTCGATCATCGACCATCGAAGATTTATTTTGGTAGATGGAAACTCTTTGCCAAACTCGTCGATTCGACCATCTACCGTTGATGATTTCTCTTGGTGAATTTCCAACACTTAGAAATTTCAACTCTGCAAATACACACCATTAAACTTCTTAGACAGTTTCGAGTCATTTATAACTCAAAATTTTGCTCACGGTTTTGGGGATTTCTCTCTAATTTTCCACCGTTTTCCCCAAATTTGCATAGATTGAAATATGTAACAACAAATTTACCCAATCTGCACTCGTCTTGGCCCATACTAGCCTGGTGTTTGAATTAGACGCTTTGATACCACTTTGTAACACACCCCAACCCAACTGAGGCACATTATGTGCGAAATACACATTAAATCATTAAGATCTACTACAAATTAGTTTCCTATAGCTTATCGACTACATATCACACACATATTTAACCATTTGATTTACACCACAGTTATAAATGCATCTAGCAACATATACCAAAACATGAACACAACTATTCAAACAAACAACAAACATACAACATTCATATAAATCATTTGCACAACGAAATAAACATAATAACACAATAGAACACTTATCTGTTAACAATTAACCAACTGACTGCGTATAAGGGATGAACCTCCCAGCCATAGGCATTTTTGTACGTTCTCTCTCAACAAGAGGTCACCCTTGAGCTGAGGCTATGAGTCCACAAGGAGATCTGACCCTCTGGCTATCCACTCTCCACACACAACAACCCCAAACCTGGGCTCTACTCCTACAACAATTCCAATCCTCCATATCTCTTCCCCACAACTTGCACCACCTAAGGAATGTACCCCCTTCATTGCTCACAGTCCCTCAGGTTGTATCATTCATTTATCAAGGCTTCCAATGCACTTGGTTGGCCAAGAAATCTCAACTGCCCAAGGAGTGCTCACAATAACCTTCACAAGGCTCTTGAGTCATTTGTTCAATAGGAAAATGCACTACAGGCTTACAACCCTATTTGCAAGCACAAAACCTCTTTTCCAACATAACCACAACCCAATAATGGTTGCCTTCAAGAACAACATGGTTGGGACTCTTCCCAACACTCAACTCCTCTCCCGTTGTCCAAAATCTACATGTAAAACTTGTCTCCATTCTACATATGAATTCCCCCTTATCCTTCCTTTCTTGCTTGACTCTCAGTCTTCCCAAAGATGATTGTACTTCAACCCATGCTCTCCAATAACTATGGGATGTGACTTCTCACACCCACCCTCTTACATGAGTTAAATGGTTGGCTATGGGAACACTCAACAACAAGTAGAAGGTTATACACAAAGATAATAATTTCAAGAATGTGGGTTGGATTAATACCCATGAACAATTTCCCATTGGACCCCCTCCCTCTTGTGGAATCATAGTCCCCCATCATTCTTCATTCCTTTTGCATCACAACCAATGATTACTATTTTTATTAATTAATTCAATGTAGATAACATACCATTCAACCTCTAGCCACATTAAACTAATATGGGCTCTTTGCCCCAACACATTGGCTCACCAGCCTAAATCACATTTATACAATTACATTATAATTTGTGGGGATTAAAACTGGGGATGTTACAAGCATGGGAACCTCGTGGATTCCTCTGTGTAAATATGTGAAGCCTAACAAAAATTCCTTTTTTAATTTACATTTAAAAAGGAAATGCACTACCATGACATTGTTACTAGCAACTATTAGATTTGTTGTAACACTTTGATTGTTCTGTTTGAAGAATATGAGTTACTTTCTCCATATGGAGTTGCACAATTGTTCTACTCGATTTCGGTTAAATTATAGGGGATGCCTTTGCAATTATGGGAATTCCTGGAGTACTTCTTTGCGTCAATTAGTAAGTTCATAATTCCACGAGTTAATTATGTTTTCCAATGATTAACCTCATAAAAGAGTGTGTTTCAAAGTTACCTTGTAAAATGGCCTTAAGGCGTTTTCCTCTCTCTAGTTGGGGGAAAAGTTCTATGTCAACCAATCTAATGTAGAAATTTCTTGAATACGTATTTCAACTGCAGTAGCTCTGATCATAAGATTAAAAATTGTGATTTCATGGCCAAAGCAGAACCCTCTGATTCTCATATCGTTGGGACTCCGTAAGGTTATGCCCAAATGGCCTCATTCATTGACTCCATAAGGTGATGCCCAAGTGGCCTCATCCTATCAATGAACATTGGGTGAAAGTAGTTAAGAAGCACAAAGAACCACAAGCTCAATGAGCCAATATCATTGGCCTTGGTTGGGTTCCGAAAAAACCCACTATCTCAACCATGGGTAAAAATCTTATTAGTCCCTCCCAACCCAATTCGTCTCAGGGTGTGGGAGCCACAGGGCCTAGTCTCCTTCTCACTCTTAAACTCCCAAAAAGTTACAAATGACTAGGATACTTAGAAGAGGCCAAATAACATAACCCAAATAATTGGTTTCCACTTAAATTGCAATCTAGGATTTCTCCTAACATCTTCAATTCATTAATGGGACTTGTTAACATCAACATTTGTCTTGAATGTACCAAACTATGTTATCTTCACAATGCATTACCATGTAGGATGCTTAATATGGAATTGATTTTGGTTAATCAACAACTTTCCTTGGTTATATTGATTCATGTGCATTTCTCTTCAAAAGGCACGTGACCAGACTCAAATAAGGTCAATACCCACACAATTGAGTTGATATGGTCAAAATGGATCAGGGTGCATGTATCTTTGACACAGTCCACTTTGATATGTGATTTTCGAGATTATTCTAGAATGTGGACCTATTCTTCATGGGAAGAAACCTAATTCTATAAGAGAACTTCCTTCACACATCGATGTGGATCTTTGGTTGGACATGGTATCGAACTTATGCCACTATGGTTCTTGATTCTTCTAGTTCAAATGATTTCCCACTTAAATCCTCGCTTCTACTTGCCCATAATTGAGGAATATCAAGATGAATATCCTGAAGACCATTAAAAAAGCATTGGACTAGAGAGAGCCTTGAGAGAAGTGAATGTTATGATCCAAATACTTAAAACATCACCATAAACCAGAAGTACACACATGCACTAATGTGAGTATGGAGCACAACTCTAATATAGACAAGAGAGATAGGTTACACAATAACTCCTTAAATAATAGGAGAACCTCCTCTAAATACCCCCAATAAATTCATACATTCAATTCACATGTCCTCAACAATAACTACATGATCTCTATATATACATATTCACACATTGCATATGTGCCCCCTTTACCATTAGGCTGACCACTATTACATATACATTTACCTATTACAAGTACATTTAACCCCATATATGCCCCCTTTGAGGTCATATCATATACATTTAATCCCATATATACCCCCCTGGGGTCATACCATAGTACCCTCCGTCTAAAGCTTTGTCCTCAAAGCTTTAAAGGTTTTACATGTAATGAAACCAAATAATATGATTTTCTTATTTTCTTGTATTCTTCTTTCCATTGATAATGATCCCTATCCAAACTCAACTCTTTTTGATCTTAGTCCTTGCTAGCTAGTTGTTGCATCATTTTTTCCCCTTTGATTCCATGTATTGTTGTTGTAGCTTCTTCAATTTGTAGTATTTGTTATTCTCTAATAATATCTTGTTGAATAATGGTTTTGTGATGCCTTATTCCATGAATATTGATGAGCATTCCATATTCTTTCTTGATAATTCTAATATCGATCTTCTTATCTTCCTTTAAATCTTTCCTGGTAATGAGGGTGTCAATATGGTTTCACATTTGATAGTTTTTCTTCACCCTGCACACCCATTTCATCTGTATTCTTTTCAAATACAATGGAATCCTCTATTCTATTTGCTTGGTCTTTGATTACTCTATCCTTGGAGATAATACCATCATATTTGACATGTATATCCTATAGATGGAGTTCAACTTCTTCAAGTTTCTTTCGGTGACCTTGTTGAATCTTGTCTTCTTTCTCCCGTTGAAGCTGTGATGTGACCCTATCTATCAAATTTTGACATCCTTATGCAATTCTAGATTGCATTTTTGATTTTACCTCATTCATGTCTAGAACCTCTTCAATCTCCTTACAAATATCCTTTTCAAATCTTTTGGTAGTCTTTTCATTCAAGATCCTTTATTTTTCTTGATTTGAACATTTTTTTTTCTTTCAATCTCTTGACCTTATTTGGTAGTTTTTTATTATGGTTTTGTAATCTACATATTTCTTCACCATTCTTTTTCAATTCTTCCCTTGACTCATCCTTTTTTCGACATCGCTTTCCCATTCTTTCCATGTTTTAAATTTTTAACCTCTTTAATGAGTGCTTCATTAACGTCTCATATCTTAGATAACTCACCACCCTTTTCCTTGATCTCTTCTTTTGAATCTTTTAACTCGTCTTCAATTTTATCCATTGCTTCATTTTTTAAGTCCTCACAGATCCATTGTTTTTAGAACAATTCTTCAAATACTTCCCATGTGATGTTTTGTCTAGTATTAACACCGTTCCACCACTCCCAAGTTTCACCATCAAAATTAAGACTTCCCCCAAAAGTAATCGTACCATATTCCTTCACCATCCTTAATCATTCCACATGATTGATTTCATCTTTATCTTCATCTTCTGTAAATGCATGTATTGCAATTGATTCTTAGTGAGGTCTAACCATAATCCTCAACTTCCAACCTAAATATATAGGAAATAATGATCCAGTATAGTTATTTTTCTTTTCCCAATAGAATCTCATATGTTTTCTCTTTCCAACACCTTTTGAATCACCTCAATCAAACATCCCTATCAAAAGCTATGCTAATTTTAAGTTAACATACCTTTTAAAACCCTGATTATGAGACTGTCTTGCTCGCCAAACTTTATCCTAATGTATTTTTGAAATTTTGCCCCTTCAGAGTCTAAATTTTTTGCCTTTAGTATTGTGATATTCCTTCTTTGCAATTCCACAACTCTGGCCAAAATTTGATGTGCCAAGTGAAAGTTATGGAAACTTTTCCAAAACGTGCTGATTCTTAGCTCTTTCCAAATAGCGAACTTGTATGGAATTCCTATTTTCGATCTTGTTCTAGAATTTTTAACTAAAATAACATGGTCTCTCTTCTTTCAAAAGGAACTAGTGGCACTTAATTTGGACTTTCCAAGTTTCATATATGCTAGTTCTACCAAGAACACATGTTTGAGACTAGTTTTAGGACTAGAAAAAGTCCCTAATTTCCATAGCCTATATTTATGAAATTATAGCATTTAAGGACCCAACATTTCTACCACAAGTATTTTGACATGTTTCCTCAGAATCCTAAACATTTCATAGTCCAAGACTTCACCCATAAAAAGTTATATGGCCCTAAATTCAAGATTAGTCAAAAACCCCAACTTCCACAAGATATATATAAGAAATTATAATGATCGAAAACCTGAAATTTTTACCACAAGTACTTTGTTTTATCTCCTCAAGATCCTTAAAATTTCACGCTTTGAAACTTCACCAAATTTTTTTTATAGTAAAAATGTCAATATGACACGTTTGAAGTAGCAAAACCCTAGGATTGTATGATTTGGAACCAAATGTCATGAACCAAAACTTGAAGATGCCATAAGAAACTAGAAGTACACACCACATACACCAATGTGAGCATAGAGCACAACTACAAGATAGATAAGAGAGATAAGTTACATAATAACTCCTTAAAGAATAGGAGAACCTCCTCCAGATACCCCTAATACATTCATACATCCAAATCACATGTCCTTAATAATGACTACACGATCTCTATATACACATATGCATATATGTGATCTTTATATATACCAATATTACATATACATTTACCCATTACATGTTCATTTAACCAAATATATGCCCCCCCTTGGGGTCATATCATATACATTTAACCGAATATATGCCCCCCTTGGGATCATATCATATACATTTAAACCCATATATGCCCCCCTAGGGGTCATACTAGTGAACTTCAAGGAGAAAGGATTTGAAGCTACTTCATCATGTAAGGTATGGATATATTGGATCTAATCTCTTTCTACTTGTAATGGAATCCCTTTGTTAGCCCCCTTCTATATTTGTTGGTATCGAGTTGATGTTGGTTTCACACATTTGCTTGCATTAAATCATTAAGTAGATTAAACGATTTTGATCTTGTTTAGTGAGCTATATATAGGGTTTTCCCATTATATAGTGGGGATAATGTTTTTATTGTTTTATGTGTAGGTTACTTGGAGATATTGTCCTCATCTTCGTATTCCTCTAGCTCAACAATCAAACTTGGAAGACTCTTCAATAGGAGCACATTACAAGTTATTATATTTCCCTTTCTCTCAAATGCTAGTGTAGTATTTCTTTATTGGTTTATAGTATAAAACTCATATTTTCTATGTTGTATGTGACTAGTATCCCAATCGATTATTACGGAGTGAGTAGTACAAATTGTACCAACAATCTCGTCAACAAAATAAATACATTTGAACGATGTAATAACCTTTAACTTGTGATGATTTTTTAGAAACATTATGATTAGTAGTGTTGGGTTGAGACTTTTCCAGTGCACCCTAATTGGTGTGGAAATTATGCAATACATTGATCTTCCTAAAGGTGCTTATAATACCTTTGTTGCTTTAGCTATGAAAATTTTGAAACACTTTCAATTGTTTATTAGATATGAGACTAGGATTGGAATCCCCACCAATAACAAGTAAACAACGTATACATCATTGATTGCATTCATGAGTGGAGACAAGGGAGAAGTTTGTCTAAGATATGTTTGGATGACAAGATTTTTTAGATTGGTTCTTGTAGCCCCTTCTCCCTCATATATTTTCTAAGGACGTTGCCTTGTAGCATCCTTGAAAGGATGAAGATGCTATCCTTAGGACTCATGAGTTAGATCACATGTACTGATAGTCCAATTACTTATATAACAACATACTTAATGCTCCCAGAGCTTCACTCATTGGTGCACTTCCAACATCGGGAGCATATCATGTGGTATATGGCCTTATAGGAACAACTTGATCAATAGCTTATGCTCCAAACTAGTTTGGTTAATATGGAGGGTCAAGTGTTTTGTATGGAGTTCACAAGATTATGCTCCAAATGTCCATTATTCCCTAGGTTCTCCACAATCATCGACCTCTTATTAAGGCGCCATTATTCCCTAGGTTCTCCACAATCATCGACCCTGACATGGGGAGGATTCTAGTCCTAATCCCTTATCTTCATTCAATGTTAAATTGGTTCAATTTCCACCTTCTCAAGCTTGTCAGAATTTGGCTAAACAAACCCAAATGAGTAACAAACAACCCAACCAAGGGAAGAAGAATAAGAGTAGGAAGTAGAATATGAACCATGAGAGAAGGAACAACAAAACCAATGTTGGGCATAATAATAATGTCAACTAGGTTCAAACACAATTGAAGCAAGGCCATAGGTTCAAATATCCTTGTGGGATTTGTGGGGAGGATCACCTAACCCACCATTTTCTTTATATCCCAAGATTAAGAGCTCTTTACCCCCTCAGGCCAACCCACAACAGTTTGTGGCATTGTAGAACCCACTCCCCTAGCATAATTTTGTTGCTAACCAAGGAGGGCACCAATTTCTTAAATCTATTTTGTTTCCCCCTAATTGGGTGACCCGTCTTACCAAAATATTCTTATGGTCACTGATATGGTGAATCTCCAAATTCATAATCATAACTATGTGACAATTAACCTTAAGTCTTCAATAAGTAATGAGACTATGCCTCTAGTTGTAAATGGTCCTTTGTAGATACTTGGACCTCAAGTAAACTCTACCTCAATTGTGCCTAAACCTCCTATGTGAAGAATGGTGCATAATCCTTGTGCTAGGGGTTGTTCAAGACTATAATATTGTTGTAGATTTGGCATAATCACCTTGTGTTATGTTTGCTTTAAAGATCGTCGAAAATTATCCTTCACAACATAAGGCCTTGTTGAATGCTATTGGAGGTATAGATCCTTTATACTCTAAGTTGATGACATTTTATTTAGACAATGCAATATCACATCTCCCTCATTTGATTGTTTTTCAAATCCCGATTATTGTTTGAAATTTTGAAATTTTATAGTGCATCATGGATTAAGATGCTTCTATATGTATCATGTCCTTAGTTGATTGGAAGAAAATGGGATCTCTTCATCATGTCCCAACACATATAAATTTGAGATCACATGATTGCAAGACTTTTTAACGACGAGGGGTCTTTCCTAATCTATTTATTACTGTAGCCAACCAAATTATTTCAATTATTGTAGAAGTCGTGGATGCTCCTTTTGTAGCGCCCCCACTACTAAACCCAACAATATTTCTTGATACCCATTTAAACTAAATGTATACAACAAGATAAAAACATATGCAACTAGCATAAGTATTTTTAAAACATGATTGTAGCCAATTAAACACACACACAACAACATACAATTGCTCAAAACCCAGATTAAACACACAGCAAATAAAATCAATAATTAAAAATAGTGAAACATAGATAAAAACACTTATATTTTGAAAGCAAATGTGCAACCAACTGCAGAGGACAGATGTTCCACCCAATTGTATATTTGTTTCTCCAAATCTCAACTACAAATCATCTCTAAGATGGGGCTATGAATCCACAGAAGAGAGTGTCTCCCAAGGCTGACTAATGTCCACTCTAAAATCAAAATAACCCACAACAAGCTAATTTTCCTACAACCATCCCAATCCACTAGCTCTCTTCCCCTCACTACACAAAATAATGAATGGGACCCCCCTTCTTTGCACATAGTCCCTCAGGCCTTCCCACTTCCCTCCAAAGCTTCAACACAAGTTGGCTAGGAATCTTTCTTACTGGGGACTCTAGGGGTGCTAGCTACCACGAGAAAACTCATAACAACAAGATCACTACTCTAGGGTAATTTCTTACACAAGAATCACACTCTACAAGACTAACAACTTGCTTCTTCATGCAACTATAACCCCTACAAGATTCCCACAAAATCCACTATGGTTGCCTTCAAGCTCCAACACTCAACTCTCTCTTACAGTCCCAAAAATTGCATGAAAAAACTGCCTACAATACCCATTGTAGCTTCCCTTTTACGCATGCATGTTGTCTCTCACATTCCCCAATGTTAATCATACTCAACCCCATGATCTCAATAACTATGTGAAGTTTATTTTCACACCAACTCTCTTACATGTATTCAATGATTAGGGATTTGATACACTTAAAATGAAAATAGAAGGTTCATACAGACTAATACTTTTAGAAAGTGGGTTGGGATTAATACACATGAAAAATTTCCGCTTGGATCCCCTTGGACCCCCCTCTCTCATGGAAACCTAGCCCCCACAACTCCATCTGTGTTCATCTGCAGTCAACATTACGTTTTATTTTATTATTTGTATATACAATGTTTACATATTACATCTCTTTGGCATGCGGCCATATATCGTATTTACATTATACATCGTTAAACCAAGGATGTTACATTCCCCTCCCCCTACAATTTGCACCGTCTTTGGCGCACATCACCATATTGGCATACATATATAAAATTTTACATCTTAATACTTGGTACTTTTGCAAGTTCACAACTCTTGCAACAATTCCACCCAACAATATCTTATCCCCCTCAACCTACATAACCCAAGGAAGTGTACTCCCTTATTTACACCGCATTCCCTCAGACTATATCACTTCCCTTACAGAGCTCCAGTATAGATATGATAAGAAGTTTTCGAGTTGTGGCTCTAGGAACTTCAGCTGCCAAAATGGAGTCTTGCACACTTAGATACAAATATACATTCAATTTTCTTTTCGGGTACTCCTCTCGCATGGTCTCCTCGTGATCCCACATGGTGTCTTCAGGACCTGTTGACGGGCAAAATTGACCGCTCGTCAACTGGAGGAGTGAATCCAGTTCGGGGTTGTCTAATTAACCCAAACCATTTGGATTAATTCACTTCGACAGGTTTAGCGGCTCCGTTGGCCGATCTAAGTCCTAAAGAAAGTGAAAAAATAACTAAAGGAAAAACAATGATCTAATAAATAACAATCACTAATAAATATGCATACATCTACTATATATATATCTGTAGTTTAACTAATTAATACTTATAAAATAATTCTATTTATCATATGCACAATATATACAAATAATTCTATTTCTAACATATATATAATATGTACAAACTACGAATTTTAATCTAAATTCGTGAAAATCGAATGTAAATTGATTTTTTAAACAACAGTAACGCTGTTACCTAATCTTTTTGATTTGTTTTCTTGTGATGTTTATATTTAAGAAATCGAATATCAAATTGTCTAATTAAACAAAGAAATAACAGATGGTAGAAAGTGTTTTAACTACAAGGAACTTCTATATTTATTATACTAATGAAATCAAAGGCTGACCTGTTGTCGCATCCAATATCTATTCAATGTGTAGCATCTAGTCACCTTATATGATGAGGTAAACCTGCAACAGATCCTGAAATTGCTCCGAATAAATGTGAAGCAGTAATGATGGAGTTTGAATAACATAATACATAATAGATGCAATCACAGTGATCTTATGATTTTACAAGCAACCACAATAAGATAATTCTTGCCGTGAGAACTTGCGTATAAACGTTTGATCGAAATTAGAGATAAACCTCTTAATTCAAATTGAACGAATGATTACTATGTGTTATATCTGGGACACAAAAATATGGACAATATATAATCTTTAATCATATCAACTGAATAATAAACCACGATGACAAAAGCAATCATAATCTATTAACAAATTGAAATAAACATGACTTGAATAAAAACATTATACAGAAAAGCTAAAGCTGTGACGTGTATCATATTCCATTCAAGTCTATAGTGAAACATCCATAGTCTTGCCCCGGGCTGAGATGATTAATGTTTACAAAATAATGGGTTTATATAGGTTTCAGGAAACACAACTGTTTCCTGTTGACAAGATCAAGTTTGTTTCAAAAATATGGGAGATGCAACCACCCTGATTTCACTAAATATCAAAAACTACCAACAACCTAATCTATTTACTAAAAACACAAAGTTGATATGGCTGGGAGATCTCAACAGTGCCTCATATCTTCTTGGAAATCATGGGATCCTTAATCATCCTGAAAGAAAATAAAAATGAGAAGGTTTCAGATATGTTTTCAATTGTCAAATCAAACAATTCGAATTTTTCTAACTGGCTATAGAATCTTACGATTCTGTAGCTACTTATAATAACAAATACAATTATATTTTATTCAATAAACAAATCAATCTAATCTTTATAAGAAAAAATAATTTATTCAATCAAATCGTATATCCTAACTTAAGAGTGAAAAAATTGTACTAAAATTAAAAAAAATCATACCTCAAATCATGGTATCAAAACTTATCAAGAAATTTTGGAGTTTACGATAGCTGTTGCTGCCTCTACATTCTTGAAAATGACACGGCCTGTAGTTTTCAACCGTTTCTCCTTCCCTTGGATAATAGACTCGAGTTTGCTATTTTCATTTGTTAACCTATCGACTTGGTCTCTTAAAGACTTGAGTCGGGACTGTAGCAATGGAACATCAGTATAGTACCTGTCGATCCATGATCAACACTCATCACACTGTGACTGTAAGGACTGTGCATTAGCACTAACAGCATTAAGAATCAGAGAATCCTCCATGCGAATGGTAGGCTTATCACAAAGTTGGATGCCAGGAAATTCAGGATTATCCTTTAGACACGGAGGCAGGTTGCTAACATAATCATAGGGTCGGTCAGGGTAGAGCCCGTATGACATAGGGTCCTCTTCAGCGGAAAATTTCTCAATTTCTGAATCTGAGTCTTCACTCACTTCAATCATGTCGATTGTGTCTGCACAGGGCTTTAATTTATTTCGATCACATCGAGAAATTAAACGACCAACCCTTTTGTTTTTGAAATTAACATCGATGCTACCCTTTAGCTTCTTTCCTGTAGGTTTTTTAACGTTTTTAGTGCTATCCTTTGGGTGTGAACCCGGTTGATTGTCCTGTTGAGTGACATCAGGGTAAGTCGAGGGTTCATTATTAGGGGAAAGATCATAGGCCTGGAGTGGTGGAGAAGAGGCTATAAGGTTCACAAGGGTTTCAACAATGACCGGTTTATCTACCTATCCCAACTCATTGTTGCCAACGCCATTTCGTAAAATGAATGCATCCCAATAATCGTTTTGTAATTGCAACTGGTGCATGAGGATAATTTTAATTAAACCATGATGGAATAAACTCGAATCAGACCTCTGCTTCCTAAACCGTTTACCCATTTTATACAGACTTCTAAGTAGGTAGTAGGGCATATTCAATGGAAAGCCAATAAAACTCATAAGGAGGCGTAGATGATACAGGAAAACCAGTCCGAATCGACCCTCACAAGTGACGAATTGCTTCACTATAGCTAGTAAATCATGCCATCTAGGTTTCAAGAATGAAATGGGCATACCTCGGTCACATCTGGTTATTTTGCGTGACGTAAACAGTAACATCCAAGGGACCTTGTCCACTTTCACATTCTTGAACCATTTTTGACCAGCTGCTGGAAATCCCGTGGCTTGGCTTAAGAACTCTTATGTCACTTCTAACTGCACATCACCAATCTTTTCCCTACAACCATCAAAGGTTAAGGCAAACTCTTGGGCGACTTGGAGGTTAAAGCCTTTAAATTTTTAGATGAACAAATGCCAACCGTTTCTTTCCAGATCCTCCCTAGCATTATCATACGATACCAGAGTCTGGATGCCATTTGGTTCGACCCTGACCACTGGAGCCATGCGAAATGGAAGGGAATTCACACAAAACTTCACAGGTAGGGTTTGGTAAAAAGCCACAGAGCCATAGCTCCGAGCCTTATCAAAACAATGCTATGACAGTTCAAACGGTGGGCAGAGGCATTAATCACCATGTGTGGGAACAAAATCATGAAGCCCAAGACCATACTTGGGAGTGATGGTATCCTGTACTACATATGCCACCTAGGCATTGGGTACAGCTAGGACAGAGTACCTTAACACATTGTGCGCACATAAAATTTGATTGCAAGGATAGGTGATTCATAAGAATTGAAAAGCCAAAGTTTCCATGAAAGAAATATGGTTAATCATCAAATCAAAATTAATACAAAAATCAAATAACAATTGATAGGGGTCTTTAATTCAAACAACCATAAGCTTCTTAGGCATTCTTAGAATCGAAACGATCACAAAGAATGAGAGAAACATGTCCATAGCCATAAATCGCAATTCTATCATAAACAACATGCTTTCAATGAAAATTCAAAATAGAACGAAGACGATAGTTGTGATTTTTCATGCTTTCAGTCATGAAAATGAATGTATGAACATATGATAGGTAAAATGCGATGATTTACAATTGTCGTTTGAAGAAATGCTTATGAAGATTGGTAAAATTTCATAGACCCTGTGTAGGCAGCTTTATAAAAAATGGTAATTATATACTTGCTGCCAACAATGGCGACACGCTGGGAGAAGCAGTTATCTCTGCCAAATGAACGAGTTCAGATTAGAATGATCAGAAAAACTTCGAATCGAACACAACCGAAAAGTTGTCTGAACATCGTAAATAATTATAATGCATTCCAGTTTTAGACAACTGTTATTTCTAAAGAGACGCAAACTGACGACAATCTTAATAGAAGAGAGTCACGATGTTAAAGTTAAAATCTTCAATACTATTGACAGGGTCACTGCTGCTAACATGCGTCCATAGCCTCAACAAGGATGTCAATTAACCCACTCTGATATCTATATCCTGTCAAGAAATTCTAGATCAGAACGAAGGACATTTAAGGTCAAAACAGAATGCATATCAGAGAATTTTCTTTTACCTGACATTGCTTCGTTGCCAGTGGGCCTGTTTAGTACCTCGACGAAGTTATCTTGGCGTCGTGCATGCATTTACCCACTGCCAGTGGGCCTGTTTAGTATCCTGGCGGGTTTACAAGCACTTCCCACAGCTCTCTGAAAATTTATTTAGTTTTTAAAGATATTTAATAGAGCAGGGTGACGCTGAAAATTCTAGTTTTTTAACACATGGTAGTATGTCACAGACCTTGAAGAAATTTCTTAGTTGTCCTTCATTAAGATCTAGAAATAGTTTGTTAATAAAACCGATTTTCAAGAGCAGCGAGACATCTCTGAGTTGTTCTCTTAAGGAACAGGGACAACGTAAAAAGAATTTTTATGGATGATCGTGAATACCTTCAGTTGCAGATTGAAATCAAGAAACACTTTTCAAACAACAAGTTATCTTCGACATGGTTGCAAACTCAGAGAAATACCACAATTGATGTTTAAACAACTTTCAACAGTCATTTTCGAGGGGAAATTTTTCTGTTATTTTTGTCTGAACTAGCCCGAGGTGTAGGCATATATGTTCCAAAAGAAAGACCGATAAGCAGAAAGAAAAAAATCAAAACAAACCATCAAAGAAAAACAAACAGCAAACAAAACAGAAAATATTTATACAGGGTGCATGGGAGCGTCATCAGACAAAGTACCTTTTTAGAGCTTGGCCATTCACTGGAAAGGTGTCTGGATGTCCCTCTAAATTCTGTAAACGGAAGGAACTGGGACCTAATTTCTCAACAATTAAAAATGGTCCCAACCACAAGTTCTAAAACTTAGTATGCTCTCCTTTTCCCTCATGAGGTTTGTCCCATTTTAGGACAAGGTCACCTACCTCAAAATTTATGTCAGAGGCAGAATTGGAATCAAACCAGTTTTTAACAATGAGTTGATGTTGATCCAATTTCCGTTTTGCTTGAGCCCTCACTTATTCTAATTTTAACAAAGCATTAATTCGACTCTCCAAGGGGGACAGTCTTCTTCCTGTACCTTTTGCGATAACTACAGAGATGGAAGAAGGACATGTGGTGGAAGAATCGCTTCCCTGCCGTAAACGAGAAAGAAGGGTGAGTTACCCACAATAATTTTAGTAGTTACTCTATCAACCCAAATTGCATTTAACAATGCGTTATGCCAATTTTTATGGTTTTCGGAGACCGTTCTCTTGATAATTTTGATCAGATTTTTATTAGTTGATTCTGCCAAGCCATTGCCTTGGGGGTAATAGCTAGCAGAGTATTTTAATTTAATTCCTTTTTCTAGAGCGAAATCACTCATTTCAAGAGACAAAAAATAAGAAGCATTGTCAAATACCAGGCATTCAGGGATACCGAAACGAGTAATAATATTTGAATTCAAGAAGGATATTACCTGGATGGTATTTACAGCTTTTAATGGGGCAGCCTCGGACCACCTAGTGAAGTAATCTGTGGCTGTTATGATATATTTATGCTGCTGCGAGGATGGCGGATTGATTGGGCCTATAATATCCAGACCCCATTGATGAAAAGGGGAGTCTACCGAAACTGGTTGCAAAGGGAAAGCTGGTTTTGGTATCCGTCCTAATGCCTTTTGACAAATCACACACTTGCGACATAAAGCACGAGCGTCTTTAAAAAGGGTAGGCCAGTAATAACCTACTCTTAATACTTTATGAGCAATGGTGTCTCCACCGAAATGCCCACCTGCTTCACCTGCATGTAATTCCAATAAGATTTTTTCTGCTTCATCTTTCTCAAGATAACGCATAAGTACTCCATCAAAATTTTGACAAAACAAAATACCATTAATCAGCTGAAAAGAAGCATATTTTAATCTTAGTGCTCTCCTTTTTGTGGGATCAAGGTGACAGGGAGCTGATCTGTGTATAATTTTTTTTTTTATGTCATCATACCAAGAATTATCAGGGTTTTGCGCACAACAGATTTGATTTTGATAGTGCTGACCTGGATTTAACATATCAATTTCTTCTTGCTATCCTACAACTGAATCGACGACTAACTTGCATAAACCTTGGCCTCTTACAATTTGTGCTGGGGTGATTTCTATGTCATATTCTTGTAAGGATGTGACCCAATTTTCCCTTTTTTCGCCTAGTTCTTTCTATACTAACAAATTTCTGACAGCCGGGTAAGGGACAATGATTTTTGTCCTAGATTTCAACAGATAAGATCGGAAATGCTTGACTGCTTTGAAAACAACATAGGCTTGCTGATCTACTGCTGGGTAATTAAGTTCTACCCCCTTGAAGGCTGAACTCATAAAGGCAATTGGGACCTCCTTGTTTTCAACGTTCTTTTGAGTTAGGACAACAGCGTAAGATCGGTCAGAGGCAAACGTGTAGAGGGTGAAGTCTTGCGAAAAGTCGGGGCTCATTAGAGAAGGAGCGTCTATTATGGCCTTTTTTATTGAATCAAAAGCTTGGTTTTCTAAAGGTCCCCAGTGGTACTGTA
This sequence comes from Picea sitchensis, assembly GCA_010110895.2. Lineage (NCBI taxonomy): Eukaryota > Viridiplantae > Streptophyta > Pinopsida > Pinales > Pinaceae > Picea > Picea sitchensis. Next base: position 398,398 of record SNQJ01S0001334.1, read on the forward strand.
CATCCTTTTTTATTAGGTTTTGTAATGGTCTTACCATTTCTGAAAAGCTGGGGACGAACCTCCTAACAATGTTTATCTGACCTAAGAAAGATTGCATGGACTTTTTTTATGAGGGAGGGGGCAGTTTCGAAATGACTTGAGTTCTTTCAGGGTTGATAATCATCCCTTCACTCGATACAATGAATCCGAGGAGCTTACCTTGTTCTACTGCAAAGATAGATTTTTTAGGATTTAAAGAAATGTCGTACTTACGACATCGCTGTAGAATGGATCTTAAATGAGTTAAATGATCTCCTTTATTTTTCGAGAAGACAGTGACGTCATCTAGGTAAACTACTACAGATTGATTGATTAATCTGCGGAAAGTGATGTCCATCGCTCTCTGAAAAGTGGCACCGACGTTTATGAGTCCAAAGGGCATCTTTCTATAAGCGTAGGTGCCCCATGGGGTACGGAAAGTAGTTTTGAGCTGGTCTGAGGGGGACATAAGGACTTGGTTATACCCTGAAAAACCATCCAACAAGGACAATCTTTCATAACCAGATACCTGTTGAAGGATCTGTTCCATGGGAGGGACATGGTAGTTGTCTTTATCAGACACTCGGTTAAGATTTCAGAAATTGACACATAGTTGGATTTCACTACTCTTCTTTCTGATAGGGACAAGATTAGAGACCCATTGTGTGTGCCTAACTGGGAAAATTATCTTAGCATTCAGGAGTTTGTTTAATTCCTTCTTGACCGTTGGTTCGAGTTTTGGGTGCATTTTCCTTAACTTTTGTTGAAAAGGTTGGGTTTCGGGTTTCATGGGAATAACGTGTTGTATGATGTTAGGATCAAAGGTTTTTAGGTCGTCATACATCCAGACAAAACAATCTTTGAATTCCTTAAACAACTTAATAAATGCTATATTTTCTTGCTCAGAACACCCCAACCCTAAATTAATGCACTGTGGGTTGTCTTTAGTTCCCAAATTTACTTTTTCATGTGTCAAGGAGGAACTATTCGTTTTACAGTTTACTGATTTTCTGAACTTGTCGTGAAGATCATAAAATTTTTCTAATCTAACCACAGATTTCTGGATAGAGTTTACCATGTCTGATGAAGATTCTGGGGATCTCGGATCTGGTATTACCGTAAAGTCGTGAAGATTTTCGTCATGGGTACCTTCGTCGATCACTGCGCCCTGGAACGTTTCTTCCATATGCAGAAAACTTATGATATGTTGATCGTCATCGAAGACTCTCCAGTTCGTGATGTTGTCTAGGACGGATGGTCTGAACAACAGTTCAACGAAAAATGCATTCGGAGATAAGGCTTCTGCAGGAAAAAGTTTTGAAGTGACGTTAGCTAGTAAATCAGCTTCCGAATTATTCAATCTAGGAATAGAATTTATATTAAATGCGGAAAACTTGTTCATCAAATTCCATACCTCAGTCTGATAGCTTTTAAGGTGTGGAGATAAATAGTGGATATAATTTTTTACTTGTCTAATCACAATTTCCGAATCACTAAAGACAGTCAAATTTTGAATGTTCAGATCTAATGCTTTTCTGAGGCCTTGCAGGAGTGCCTCATATTCGACTGTGTTGTTTGTACATTCAAATTCTAACTGGCAAACAATTAGAGTCTTGTTACCTGCTGGATCGATGAGTACACACCCTGCACCAGCTCCTTCTTTAGATTTTGACCCATAAAAGTAAAGAGACCATATTTGATTTTCGTCGGGTGCATGGGACCACTGAGAAAAGGCTATTGACTGCGTGCATGTCATAACTTCAGATTGTTGTTCGGGGTCAGTGATGGTGGAAGTTTCGGCCATGAAATTGCCAAAAAAAGTATCCATCCCCTATATTTCAAGCGAATTGGCAGAAGGTGTGAATGGTTCATTGGGATCATTTAAATCAGTCACCGTGAACTTCAGATAACGTTCACGATTTACCTTGATTCTGTTGGGCTTTCCATTCTCGGGCAACCACAAGTGAGACCAATCTGTCGCAAAATAGCCATGTAATTGTTCCGACCAGTCTCTACTTAAAAACAAACCATAAACTTCTGGAATATCTACAACAATGATATCAATCACTTGATGAACTTTAGGATTAGACGACAATCTTATAAGCACATTCTTTAATTCACCTATCACTTTAACACTAGTTCGATCAAGCCGGATAAGTTTCAAGCTGGATGGTTGAACTTCGGCATTAATATTTTGACAAACAGACCAAGGCATTACGTTAGATGACGCACCTGAATCTACCATATAGTTATGTACATTCCTATTGAAAATTTCAAAAGTCAACAAAAATGGAGGAACATTTCTGTGAGTACTAACAGTAGAAGTTTGCTGTTTTTTAATCGCAGCCTCTGAAACTGGTTTATCTACATTTGCTACATTATTTATAGGAAGGTCTCTTTTATCATGAGGCTCAGATGTAGTTTTGGCGGAGGCCTTCTGAGGAATTTTGGGGCTGTTTTGAACACCTTTGTTGCTGTTCGGATTGCTATTTTTGCTGTTCTCTGCAATATTCTGCAACATTTTTTGCAGAAGAAAAGGGAATTTTAATAATCCGTAAACATAAATGTTAGCCCTAAGATTTTTTAGATCTTCAATCAAATCATAATCTAAACTTGGGTTTACTGAATTCTGTTTAGTCTCAATCGATTTAGACTGTTTTGGAGGCAAAGTCGTCGTAATTTCAAAAGAAGACTTATTTGTTGTCTTGCTCTTAGTATTGTAAGGGTGCACTGTTTCGAAATTAGCTTGAAAGATACTATCCGAAAAATGTTCGAAGATGTTCGGAGATGATTCATCTTCTTCTACTGTCTCTTGTTCAACTACCTCTTCAGGAATCTCGGGAGGAATCAAGTTATCGTGTGCTTCTAGGATTGTTTGAATAGCAAATTGTAGGCTTTCTAGATTTAGGCCTTCGACATTTGAGTTAGGTCAGTTGGTGGGAAAAGGCTTCCTAAAATGGGGTTTGTAAGGCCCTTTGCTCGAAGAAGCTTCTTTAGCCGACCTTTTCAAATCTATAACTTGGTTGGACAATTTCTGAATGACTTTTTGTAAGTTTTCTAAATCTGAACTCTCAGGTTGAGCTTTGTTTTGGGGAGGTCTGGGAAGGATTTCTATTTTCTTCTTGGAGGATGAACTAGTCTCTATCTCGTTACTGGTAGTGTCTTTTAAGCTGAGAATAACTTTCTTGATCTAACTGGCCTCTTCGAAGGCTTCTAACAGCGTGGATTTCTTGGATCTCTTTACCCAAATGGCTAGGTTTTGATGTAATGCTTTTGTGTAGTATGCGACAATAAGATTCTCGGTAGGCATCGAATCTGTGGGGATTCGGTTCTTTAGTGTCAAGAACCTTTGATTAAAATCTTTGATCTTTTCTTTGGGGTTCATTTTTAGACTAGAAAGCTCCATGACTAGAACTTCAGGAGACTTGTCGTCTCCGAACTTCTCAAGGAAACAAGACTCAAATTTATCCCATGACACGATGGTGTGGGGCTGTTGAGCAAAGTATCAGGTAGAGGCATTTCCCTCAAAGGTGTATGGAAACAATCTACAGACTATGTCTTCATGCTGAACACTACGAAGTCTAATGGCTAGCATAAACTTTTTGATGTGATCTTCAGCGATCTGTTTGGAGTCTGGGTCAAATTTAGGGAGCCATTTCTCTGGGTGTTTGGGTAAAGGATGTTGAGGCCCAGGTATGGCCATTTCATCTTGGTCGAGCCAGGGTCTGGCAGGATTGCTCGGATTGGCCATAGGTGTGGGTGGTGTCGAAGGTTGGGATGAGGAACTGCCTTCGTCAGAGGATTCTTCTCCAGAAGAAGAAGGAGATGAAGGAGGTGGTGATGGTGGAATACCAGATCCTCCTGCTGCAGGAGTGAGGATTGGATCTGTAGGGTTTAAGGTAAGGTCAGTACCTCCAAGTTGTTCTTTGATATCAGAGAAGTCTAATGGTTGATTCAAAGGTCGGTTTGGTTGTCTAATACGGGCTAAGGCAGTATGCGTTCTTATGAGGGATTGATGAACAGTCTCTTGTATGTCACCACCCGAAGGATTTGGAGTCACTGGTTCAACCGTGATCCGTAGATCGTCGTTTGATGTGGTTGCTGTTCGAGGGACAATGTTTTCGTCTGAATGACTCCTAGTTACTATAGGTGAGCGGGTAGGTGGGGGAGGAGTCTTACGACCTCCTCGTGCCATTAATAGTTTTCAGGCCCTCCTTCTAGCACCATTTGTTGACGGGCGAAATTGACCGAATCCGGTCCAGGGTTGTCTAATTAACCCAAGCCGTTTGGATTAATTCACTCCGACGGGTTTAGAAGCTCCGTTGGTCGATCTAAGTCCTAAAGAAAGTGAAAAAATAACTAAAGGAAAAACAATGATCTAATAAATAACAATCGCTAATAAATATGCATACATCTAATATATATATTTGTAGTTTAACTAATTAATACTTATAAAATAATTCTATGTATCATATGCACAATATATACAAATAATTCTATTTCTAACATATATATAATATGTACAAACTACGAATTTTAATCTAAATCCGTGAAAATCGAATGCAAATTGATTTTTTAAACAACAGTAAAGCTGTTACCTAATATTTTTGATTTGTTTTCTTATGATGTTTATATTTAAGAAATCGAATATCAAACTGTCTAATTAAACAAAGAAATAACAGATGGTAGAAAGTGTTTTAACTACAGGGAACTTCTATATTTATTATATTAATGAAATCAAATAAAAGGCTGACCTGTTGTCGCATCCAATATCTGTTCAATGTGTAGCATCCAGTCACCTTATCTGATGAGGTAAACCTGCAACAGATCCTGAAATTGCTCCTAATAAATGTGAAGCAGTAATGATGGAGTTTGAATAACATAATACATAATAGATGCAATCACAGTAATCTTATGATTTTACAAGCAACCACAATAAGATAATTCTTACTGTGAGAACTTGCGTATAAACGTTTGATCGAAATTAGAGATAAACCTCTTAATTCAAATTGAACGAATGATTACTATGTGTTATATCTGGGACATAAAAATATGGACAATATATAATCTTTAATCATATCAACTGAATAATAAACCACGATGACAAAAGCAATCATAATCTATTAACAAATTGAAATAAACATGACTTGAATAAAAACATTATACAGAAAAGCTAAAGCTGTGACTTGTATCATATTCCATTCAAGTCTGTAGTGAAACATCCATAGTCTTGCCCCAGGCTGAGATGATTAATGTTTACAAAATAATGGGTTTATATAGGTTTCAGGAAACACAACTGTTTCTTGTTGATAAGATCAAGTTTGTTTCAAAAATATGGGGGATGCAACCACCCTGATTTCACTGAATATCAAAAACTACCAACAACCTAATCTATTTACTAAAAACACAAAGTTGATATGGCTGGGAGATCTCAATAGTGCCTCATATCTTCTTGGAAATCATGGGATCCTTAATCATCTTTAAATAAAATAAAAATGAGAAGGTTTCAGATATGTTTTCAATTGTCAAATCAAACAATTCGATTTTTTCTAACTCGCTACAGAATCTTACGATTTTGTAGCTAGTTATAATAGCAAATACAATCATATTTTATTCAATAAACAAAAGAAACTAATCTTTATAAGAAAAAAATAATTTATTGAATCAAATCGTATATCCTAACTCAAGAGTGACAAAATCGTACTAAAATTAAAAAAAATCATACCTCAAATCATGGTATCAAAACTTATCAAGAAATTTTGGAGTTTACGATCGCTGTTGCTGCCTCTACATTCTTGAAAATGACACGGCCTGTAGTTTTCAATCATTTCTCCTTTACTTGGATAATAGACTCGAGTCTGCTGTTTTCATTTGTCAACCTATCGACTTGGTCTCTTAAAGACTTGAGTCAGGACTGTAGCAATGGAACATCAGTATAGTACCTGTCGATCCACGATCGACACTCATCACACTGTGACTATAAGGACTGTGCATTAGCACTGACATCATTAAGAATCAGAGAATCCTCCATGCGAATGGTAGGCTTGTCACAGAGTTGGATGATAGGAAATTTGGGATTATCCTTTAGACATGAAGGCAGGTTGCTAACATAATCATAGGGTCGGTCAGGGTAGAGCCCATATGACATAGGTTCCTCTTCAGCCAAAAATTTCTCAATTTCTGAATCTGAGTCTTCACTTACTTCAATCGTGTCGATTGTGTCTGCACAGGGTTTTAATTTATTTCGAGCACATCGAGAAATTAAACGACCAACCCTTTTGTTTTTGAAATTAACATCGATGCTGCCCTTTAGCTTCTTTCCTGTAGGTTTTTTAACGTTTTTAGTGCTATCCTTTGGGTGCGAACCCGGTTGATTGTCCTGTTGAGTGACATTAGGGTAAGTCGAGGGTTCATTATTAGGGGAAAGATCACAGGCCTAGAGCGGTGGAGAAGAGGCTGTAGGGTTCACAAGGGTTTCAATAATGACCGGTTTATCTACCAGTCCCAACTCATTGTTGCCAAAGCCATTTCGTAAAATGAATGCATCCCAATAATCGTTTTGTAATTGCAACTGGTGCATGAGGATAATTTTAATTAAACCATGATGGAATAAACTCGAATCAGACCTCTGCTTCCTAAACCATTTACCCATTTTATACAGACTTCTAAGTAGGTAGTAGGGCATATTCAATGGAAATCCAATAAAACTCATAAGGAGGCATAGATGATACATGAAAACCAGTCCGAATCGACCCTCACAAGTGACGAATTGCTTCACTACAACTAGTAAATCATGCCATCTAGGTTTCAAGAATGAAATGGGCATACCTCGGTCACAGCTGGTTATTTTGCGTGAGGTAAACAGTAACGTCCAAGGGACCTTCTCCACTTTCGCATTCTTGAACCATTTTTGACCAGCTGCTGGCAATCCCGTGGCTTGGCTTAAGAACTCTTCTGTCACTTCTACTGCACATCACCAATCTTTTCCCTACAACCATCAAAGGTTAAGGCAAACTCTTGGGCGACCTGGAGGTTAAAGCCTTTAAATTTTTCGATGAACAAACGCCAACCGTTTCTTTCCAGATCCTCCCTAGCGTTATCATACGATAGCAAAGTCTGGACGCCATTTGGTTTGACCCTGACCACTGGAGCCATGCCAAATGGAAGGGAATTCACATAGAACTTCACAGGTAGGGTTTGGTAAAAAGCCACAGAGCCATAGCCCCGAGCCTTATCAAAACAATGCTATGACAGTTCAAACGGTGGGCAGAGGAGTTAATCACCATGCGTGGGAGCAAAATCGTGAAGCCCGAGACCATACTCGGGAGTGATGGTATCCTATACTACATATGCCACCTAGGCATTGGGTATAGCTAGGACATATTACCTTAACAGATTGTGCGCGCATAAAATTTGATTGCAAAGATAGGTTATTCATAAGAATTGAAAAGCCAAAGTTTCCATGAAAGAAATATGGTTAATCATTAAACCAAAATTAATACAAAAATCAAATAACAATTGATAGGGATCTTCCATTCAAACAACCATAAGCTTCTTAGGCATTCTTAGAATCGAAACGATCACAAACAATGAGAGCAACATGTCCATAGCCATAAATCACAGTTCTATCATAAACGACATGTTTTCAATGAAAATTCAAAATAGAACGAAGACGATAGTTGTGAGTTTTCATGCTTTCAGTCATGAAAACGAATGTATGAAGAGATGATAGGTAAAATGCGATGATTTACAACTGTCATTTGAAGAAATGCTTATGAAGATTAGTAAAATTTCATAGACCCTGTGTAGGCAGCTTTATAAAAAATGGTAATTATATACTTGCTTCCAACAGGACCGTAGCAAGTCCACTGGACCTTTACTAGGTCGATGACTTTGTTCTTGAGCACTTTGAATTTTCGGTCCATGATGTGCACTGGGTCCACTTGAAAGTCCCCTTCATGCTCCACCTGGATCACAGTCCAATCAATTACGTGGTTAGGACCAGAAACATACTTCTTCAATAAAGACACATGAAAGACATTATGAATTCTCGTGGATGCAAACAATGGAAGCATGTATGTAACTGGGTCTATCTTCTCTAAAAATTTAATTGACCCACATGATCTCTCTTCCAACTTTGGGCAACTTCTCAATCTTAGCGAGCTTCTCTTTGCCTTTACTTTTAAAAACACATGCTCTCCCACTTTGAATTCTTTGTATGCCCTAATTTTTTCTGCACAACTATTTTTCTTGTCCTGTGTAACCTTTAAATTCCATCCGATCTTTACCATTTTCTCTTCCATGTTCCTTATGAATTTTGGCCCAATAACTACTATGTTTGTTGGGTTGTCCCAACTTTCTGACGTGTTGCATTTCCTTCCATACAAGGCTTAAAATGGGATCATTTTCAATGATGTCTAGTACCCATAATCAAATTCAACCAAATGAATATAGTCTTCCCACTTGGAAGGCTCATCCATTATATACATTCTCAACATATCTTCAATTATCTGGTTGGTCCTCTCTATCTTTCCATCTGACTCTGGATGATATGTCGTACTGAAATTCAAGTTAGTCCCAAATCCCTTAAACAATCCCTTCGAAAATTTAGAAGTGAACTTGGGATCTCTATCTAACACTATTGCCTTAGGCACACCATGTAGCCTATCAAATTCGCTCTTATAGATCTCTGCAATATTTGTTGCCTTATGAGTTGTTTTCACTGGAATAAAATTTCCAGCCTTTGTAAGCTTGTCCACCACTACCATGATGGAGTCAAGATGCCTTGCTATTCTTGGTAGCTTGGTGATAAAATCTATTGTAACTACCTCCCATTTCCTTTCAGGAATGGGCAATGACTGTAGCAATCCTACTGGATGCCTGTGTTTAGTCTTCACCTTTTGACATTCCATGCACTTGGCTATGTAATCAACCACATCTTTCTTCATTCCAGGATATAAATACTGGCCTCTTACCGCTGCAATTGTCTTTTGGTACCCTGGATGACTAGCATATGGTATATTGTGTATCTCTTTCAACACCATATTTCTTAATTCTTGAGTGTCAGGATCATAAACTTTGTCCCTGAACAAGAGGATTCCATCCTCTTCCAACTTGTAGTCTTTAAACTTTAACAATATACTTCCCTGCTGTAAGTCTTCTGCAACTTGTGTATAATGCTGATATGATGCTACAACTGCCATTTTTTTTGTTTTTTGTTTTAAATCTAAACAACACATGCTAATGTTTGCAACATGCATGTCATGCACTCTCCTGCTGAGTGCATCAACCACTTTATTCTCTTTTCCCTTTATGTGCTTGATGTTGAAGTCATATTCACCAAGAAATTCCAACCATCTAGTTTGTTTGGCATTTAGCAATGGCTACTCAAAGAAGTGTTTCAGACCACTATGATCTATCTTCAACTCAAATTTTCTGCCCATGAGATAATGCCACCACATTTTTAAGGCATGAACTATGGCTACCAACTCTAACTCATGGGTAGCATAATTTATTTCATGCTTCATAAGCTTCCTTGACCCATAACATATGTCATGTCCATTTTGTGTAAGGACTCCATGAAGCCCTTCCTTGCATGCATTTGTGCACACAAAAAAATCCTCATATGGATTTACAACCTTTAAAATAGGTGCATTGGTCAACAACTCCTTCAAGTGTTGGAAACTCTCCTCACACTTGGAAAACCATTCAAGCTTTGTTCCCTTCTTATGTGGTGAAGTGATAGGATGCATAACCTTGGAGAAACCTTCAACGTATCTCCTATAATATCCAACTACCCATAACTAATCTCACTTCTGAAACATTCTTTGGCACTATCCAACTTTTGATTGCTTCAATCTTCTCAGACTCCACCACTATGCCCTCCTCTTAGACGATGTGGCCCAAATAATAGATTTTCCTTTGATAGAAAGTGCACTTGCTTATCTTGGCATACAATTGGTGTTCTCTCAACACCTGTAACACCATCCTCAAATGTTGATCATGTTGCTCCTCCATCTTGGAGAATATAAGAATATCATCCAAGAAGACAATGACGAATTTGTCCAGATAATCCTCGAACACTAAATTCATTAGACACATAAGAGTAGCTTGTGCATTTGTCAGGCCAAACGGCACCACCACAAACCCATAATGGCCATACCTTGTTCGAAATGTTATCTTGCTAGTGTCTTCTTCTTTGATTTTCACCTTATGGTAACTTGACCTTAGGTCAATCTTGGAAAATATTCTTACTCCTTTTATTTTATCAAAAAGATCATTGATTCATGGTAGAGGATACATGTTCTTTACCATAACCTTATTTAGATATCTGAAGTCAATTCACAACCTCAAAGTTCAATCCTTTTTCTTCACAAAAAACACTAGGGCACCCCAAGGTGAGACACTTGGGCATATGTACCCCTTTCTTCAACAATTATTCTAGATGCATCTATAACTCTCATTTTGTAGGGGGTCTTGGACACTAGGACAAATCCAAGCATAGAGTCAATAGAGAAGTCAATATCTCTTTTTGGTGGCAATTCTGAAAATTCCCCAAACACATCTTCATACTCCTTCAAAACTGGATAGTATTCAGAACTTGGATCCTTATCCTTGGTTGGCTCTTCCATATGAACAACATATATCTAACACCCTTTTCTAAAACTTATTTTCAATTGCAATGTTGAAATCTCTTTGATGGATATAGGTCTTGGAATATCTTGCACCGTATTTGAATTCCCTTCCTCATCAAGGTATGTGAGAGCCTTGTTGTAACAATCTAGGACAACATGATGCTCATCCAACCAATCCATACCAATTAAGAAATCATATGACCCAAGTGGTATGATATTCAAATCTATCTTTGTGCTAACTCCATTCATGTTCACTAGGAAATCCTTGACAAGTTCACTGATTTTTCTCTTGGTTCCAATGGCTAGCTGAACCAACCAAGACTTTCATACTTACATTTCTTCAATTCAAACCTTTCAACTATTTTTGGATCTATATAGCTATGACTAGATCCATAATAAATCAAAATATTTATGGGCTGATTATCAATCTTACCTTCTACCTCAATCATGTGGGATTGGTATTCTGGTTGCTTGTTATCCAAGGCTGCATAAATCCTTGGCATGCTCCTACCCATGTCATCCACTATATCAACTTCTTGAATGTTATGCATAGTTCTCATCCTATCTCCCTTGTGAGGACAATCCTTATACAAGTGGTCTCCTTCACATCCCCAACACTTTATGGGATGTTGTCTTGGCCTTTTCCTTAAGGAATATGTCATTTTCTATTCACCTTGTGTTGGATGTCCTTGCTGATATACTTAAGAGTTGTTGCTGACAAAAGGTGGCTTGAATCCATTCTTTTTGTGATCCATCTTGCCTCTCTTCTTATCATCCCAAGCCTTTTGGAAAGCTATCCTTCCTTTGTTCTACTCATGCAAATACCTAGCATTCCTCATGGCTTCTTCCAAAGTTCTAGGCTCATCAAAATTGATTTTATCTTTGTAAAATGATGACAACCCACTCAAGAACCTTTGCATTTTCACCTTCTTGTCCCTGATGAAGTCCACAGATCTCAGAAGCTCAAGGAATTTCTTCTCATACACCTCCATAGTCATATTTCCTAGCTTTAGCTCAATGAATTCTTACATCTTCTTGTCATATTAATTCTCTGACAAGTACCGCTGCTAGAAATATCTCTTGAAATACTTCCAGGAAATTCTCTTTTCATCAATATGATTGACTTGCTTTAGTTGGTCCCACCACATGGAAGCATTTCCATGAAGGTGATATATGGCAACCCTTGCCTCTAAGTTTGACGAGTAATCATGCAACTGGAAATATTTTTCTCATGCCTAAAAACTAGGCTTCAAAATATTCTCCCTTCCTATGTTGTCCATCAAATTATGGTGGCTTGAGATTCCTGAGCTCTCCTTGCAAAATATTGGACTCAAGCCTCCTCTAATTTCTGACAGGGGACACACTTGAGTCTTGGGTTGTTCTCTAACCCTGAACGTGCATGTGCTCTTCTGGTTGAGTGTCTCGGTGAATAAGGATGGTGCTTAGTAACACTCCTTGATTTCCTAGATCCCATGTGATCATCCCTACTATCATGAGATCTATATGTTGCTACTTGTCTTGCACTGGCTGCTTATTTTTTGCCAGAATCTTTATTGATTTGTCTTTGCAACAAATTCAAATTTTGTAGCACCTAAGTGCTAATTTGATCCTGCTTGTCCTGAGCTCTTATCATCCTTTCATTGTCTACTCTATAGCTTTACACTTCTTTATGCAAGCTTCTCATAGTCTCCACTAGTGCTATAGGATCCACCCTACCTCTATGTCCATTAGACTCAGTGTCTGCATTTCCTAGGTTGATATGTAAACCTCTAACCTCCTCCTCATGGTTGTAAGATCCTTGGGCATCCTCCATATGTGTAGTCCTCATATAGGAAGCAAATTGTTTTTCCTGTACTTCTAATTCTGCAAGAAATGTGCATGCAATAGTTACTTGTTAGAGTTAAGCATATTGTAAAATTGTCATTAATTAAGCTATAGACCTTTCTTTTCCCTGATTTTTCGAAGAGTATTGTCAAACAAATCAAAACTCTAAGCTTTCAAATATATCCCCTTCCTAATTGGATTTCTAATCACTGTACTTATGTCTCAATCTTATTTTTGAGTTTAAATTTATGGCTCTCTAAAATCAATAGTTTCACCCCCTTTTGCACTTGTTTAACTAGTACCAATAATCTGAAGGGATAACTTATACCTCTTGTAGAAGAAAATTTGGCGATAACTAGGGAAACTTTTATATCAGGTGCTGATAGTATTCTTGATGGTGAATATGCAACAACTCTCGAATTTTGGATCTGAAGCTCCATCCATCTTCCACATCAATCTAGATTTGGAAACTTTGTCCTTTTGCATTTCCTCGAAGGTTTAGCCGAAAATGGATATCTCCCAAATGAAACAAAACCATTTTTTTTTTCCTTAAGACAAAGTTGTCCGAATTGATGAGTAGGTAAAATTTTGATTGAATAAATTTTTTTGGATTTGTGATCTGGTGTCCCTTTTCCTCTAAAGATTTCAAAAATCCCCCAAAAGTGCCCAAGAATAGTGGATTTTTCCCTATTTCGACATCTCCACTTGAAACCCTTTAGAATTTTGGTATGATCCCATCTGGGAATATTCATGCCTACTTTTTGGACTCCCTATAATTTTTTCACCTTCATCTGGGCCTCAGTTATGCAACAAGACCTAGATCTTTAAAACCCACTATTTTTCATTTTTTGGAAAATTGAAGCAGAATTAGCCAATGGCCTTCATTAGCACTCTTGTAGACCTCGTCACTACAAACATATCCATTAAATTTCACATGATTCTAAGTTGAACTTCTCTTCTTATGGCCAAAGCAAGTTTTTGGCTCCATACTTTTTTTTTGTAAACTTTTCTATTTTCTCCTTTCCTTCTCTTCTTCTATTTCTTTTATTCGCTTCTCTATTTTCTTCCTTTTCAACGATTTCTTATCTTTTCCCCTTGTTGAATTTTTGACACCAAAAGTGCTTTCTCCTCCGACATTTCGGTGACTTGAAATATTCTTTACTCGTTGACGTTTCAACATAGGATCTTCTTTCCTTGTCGTTGTTTCGAGGACTTGAAAATATCTTTCTTCGTCGATGTTTTGATGACTTGAAAATATCTTTCCTCTTCGACATTTGGACGACTTGAAAATATCTTTCTTTGTTGATGTTTCAATGACTTGAAAAGATCGTTCTTCGTCGACATTTCAACAACTTGCAAATATCTTTCTTCATCGACATTTCGAGGACTTGCAAAGATATTTCTTTGCCAATGTTTTGATGCAAGATGTTCTTTCTTCGCTAATTTTTCGGTGTAAACTGTTCTTTCTTCATTGACATTTTGATGCAAGATGTTCTTTCTTCATCGATGTTTTGGTGCAAAATGTTCATTCTTTGTTGAAACACATTGTATCGAGGACAAAATATTTTTCAAGACTTAGCTTATTTTCCACGTTTTCTAGCTCACAACTGTTTTGGAAAATGCTTGACTCAACCATTTAAGTCGAATTTAGCAGTTTGGAGGCCAAATCGACCCCCATACTACAACAATCATCATAATTTTTTTTAAATTTAGGGCCTTGACCTCAATTTCATATGTTGGGCAAACATGGATTTCTCCCAACTCTACACACATACTGAAGTTCTTCCTTGCTATAACAGACCCAAGAAGGCCTGGTGTTGCAACCATGGCTTCGATACCACTTTGTGGTGCCCCCACTACTAAACCAACAATTATTTTTGATACTCATTTAAACTGAATGCATACATCAAGATAAAAATGTATGCAACTGGCATACATGTTTTTAAAACATGAATGTAGCCAATTAAACACACACACAACAACATATGATTGCCCAAAACTTAGAGTAAACACAAAAAAATAAAACCCATAATTAAAAAGAGTGAAACAAAGATAGAAACACTTATCATTTGAAAGAAAATGTGCAACCATTTGCAGAGGATAGATGTTCCACCCAACCGTAGATTTGTTGCCCCAAATCTTAGCAACAAATTACCCCTAAACCAGTCCCCATATCTTTGCACATATAACCAGTCCCCATATCTTTGCACATAGTCCCTCCTACCTTCCCACTTCCCTCTTGGGCTCCAACATAGGTTAGCTAGGAATCTCTTTGACTGGGGACTTTACGGGTGCTAGTTTCCACATGAAAACTCACAACAACAAGTTCACTAATCTAGGGTAATTTATTACAAAGGAGTCACACTGTATATGCCTAACAACTTACTCCTTCATGCAACTACAACTCTAACAAGATGACCATAAACCCCTATATGGTTGCCTTCAAGATACAACACTTAACTCTATCTTGTTGTCCCAAAAACTGCATGTAAAAACTGCCAACAATACCCATTCGAATTTCCCTTTTACCCATGCATGTTTGTTTCTCACATTCCCCAATGTTGACCGTACTCAGCCCCATGCTCTCAATAACTACGTGAAGTGATTTTTCACACCAACTGTCTTACTTGTATTCAATGATCGAGGCTTTAATACGCTCAAAAGGAAAATATAAGGTTCATACACAATAATAATTTTAGAAAGTGGGTTGGGATTAATACACATGAATAATTTCCCCTTGGACCCCCCTCTCGTGTGGAAACTTAGCTCCCATGAATCCATCTGTTTTCGTCTGCATTCAACATTACATTTTATTTGATTATTTCAATATACAATGTTTACATATTACATCGCTTTGACCCACGACCATATATCATATTTACATTGTACATTACTAAACTGGGCATTAAAAACGAGGATGCTACACCTTTGGACCACAACATGGTAATTGGAGGAATTATTTGAATTCCACGAAGGTGGTTGCGTCATCAATATTCCAAACATTGCAATTTTCCCATGAATGAAAAGTGGTCACCATTGATCTACGTATGTGCTACAATCCCAATATTGAAATCAATGTGGATAATGTTATAATACTTATAGGTGGTTATATCTCAATTCTTTCCAATTTAGATGTTAGCCTAGGTATTTACAATGAATCATCATTTTTTGGGGTAATATATTTCTATATCTTATCCAACTTCATCATGCCTTCTTTAAGTATCCACTCCCATCGGGGAAAAGCCTTTATCTTGAGGTCATGAGACTAGTCAAGCACCTTATCACTTGAATACCTAAGATTCAACTTCTCTTTTTGTTCAATGACATCCTTCGATTTGTCTACCTCTTTGGACCCAATCTTCCCCATCGATGAAGAGTTCCTTGAGGCCATGACTACTTTTGGATTATATGAACACGTCGTTGAGGTTGTAGAATCTATCCCTCTTGTAAATGTTGATAGTTTCAAAGCCTCTTTACCTATTCCATTGTGCTCAAAGAAGATACCTTGTAAATGTTGATAGTTTCAAAGCCTCTTTACCTACTCCATCGTGCTTGCAAAATTACTCCTGAGGATGGACCACAATAATTTGCTTTGAAATGTTGAATTAAAAATGGATGTGATCTTTTTGGAAAATTCTTCATACAAGGATACCTTGTCCCAGTTTGCTAAAGCCAAGGTTGTTGATTTTTCCATTTATGAGCATGTTGTTGAATAATTTAAGGTAGAGAACTCTTTTAGGGATTTAATAGCTCACGAGGAAGATGATAATACTTTTTATTTGTTGTTTTGTGGGTGTAGGACTTTGGGATGTATTTCGTGTGCTTTTGTATCATTCTCTTTTCCATGGTTGGCTCAATAAGGCATATTCTTGAATTCACATATAGGATTAGAATTTCCCTTTGCATAGTTACATTTCAACCTTCTATCGCTTTAATTTGTTGTAGGATCCCCTCCTTGTGCATTGGTGTGTTATGCCCTTATACTTCATCACCATTACACTTGTCTAACATTAGAACTTTCTTATGATGGTTCACCCTAGATTAACACCTCCTTTTTTAATGGAAATCTCCTTTTTGGACGGAGCCCATCTCAAGAATTTTCCATTGGACCGTGAGCCCTTATAGATCAAGAATGTATTTTTAGCCTTATTATCCACTCTTATGTATGTTTTCCCATTCTCATGGGGTATCCCCCATTTTATTTGGTTGTTTGTTGTTGTGCATTACCTTTTGTATTTGTCACGATTCATGTCAATGAACCATTTCCATTAAAGGGGAGGCATGCATTTGAGTACAAGTGTTTTACATCTCCCATAGTATGGCTATACTAATGTCATCTCTATAGATCAAGCTCAAACCTTTCAAGGAGCTTGAAAACCTTAACTTGGATGTTCACTCTAATGGGAAATCTCGAGATAAAGAAGAAAGCTTCTTGCATCTTAGCTTACCAGTTTCTGTTCAAAGTGGAAGTGAAAGTGAACATCTAGCCTTATTAAGGTGAGATCGATGATATACAATTAAACCAATGGTTGCAACAATTACAAGTCTATTTAGCCCAAGGGGTTAGATCAATCAATTGTCACCAATGTTGTTGCACATTTGGCTAGTTTGCATGGGCAAGTGTCTAGTTCAAATCCTTTGGGTTGGGAACACCAATCTACCTCGATGGATTTACTACAAATTCCATCCACAAATATGAGGAAGCACCCCTTATGTTTCCCTACGAGGTTTCCTTGGAACAAAAATTAGAAGTCCAATTCAACAGGTGTGGGATATGAGAAGAATAGAAGATATCATTTGCTCGATTGAATTTAGAGGGTCACACCCAAACTTGGTGGGAAGTCCATATAGAGACACTTAGACATGAGGGTGATCCACTAGTAACTAAGTGGGAGGTGTTTACAACTATCCTTAAGTCCCAATATTACCATATTTAGTACAAATACGACCAATGTATTTGTTGGTACTATTTCTAGCAGAAGCAAGGGTATAGTGTGCAAGAGTACGCCACCATGTTTAGAAAACAAGATATTATGTTGGTAATATCTCCCCAAAAAACATGCGTATTCCTCATGTATATGGGTGGTCTTTGTAATCATTTGAGGAGGCAAGTGATGCTATTTAAACCTAAGACCATTGATGAAGCCTATGTGGGTAAGAAGAAAGGACAACCAAATCATTCAATGTGGATAGACCAATAAGGCACTTTCAAGGAGGGAAATAAGAAGTGGAAAGGAAATGCTAAGATGACAATGGTCATTACACATCAATGAAAGGATCCAAGCAACCACTATAACCATTGTAATATCAATGGCCATAATGACGATAAGTTTTGGAAGCTACATTCGAATCTGAATCTAAAGAACACTTAAAGGAAACTAGAAGAAGACCATGCTAAGCATGTATTCGTGTAACTAGGTAGAAAGCGACTTAGATGTAGACAAGAATATTATTTTCACTATGATGCATAGGGAGATGAACATGAGTAGACTCCATCCCAAGGAAGAGAAGGACGTGATTAAACTCTTCCATATCAACGTCTAAGGAAAGAAGACAAAGGTGGATGCTCCTACACGAGCCAACCTCATGGTAGAGGTTTTGGTGAGTAAGCTTGGATTGGAACTTGATGAACATCCTCATTGATATCCATTGGGATGGGTAACTAAGGGTGTGAAGGTTAAAGTCACTAATCAATGTAAGATCACATTTACCACAAGTGAAAACTATAGTGACAAAGTGGAGGTAGAAGTGGTGCCACTTGATGTGTGTTGTGTGTTGTTTGGGAGCCCCTATAGGTACACCAAGGGTGCGATCTTCATGAGGAGACCAAACCAATATTGGTTATTCAAGTATGGTAAATCCTTCATCTCCAATGCACATAAAGATAAATACAAGATCTTCCTAGTAAGTGCAAACCGAGTCAAGAAACTAATTAGCTCAAGTAGGAAGTTTGTATTACCATTCTTGAGACAAAATCAACAAGGAGATGAATTAATAGAAGTACACGAATCTCTAGAGAGATGTACTAAATAGAATATACACCAATTGGAGGAGATTTTGTAGGTTTACAGAGAAGTGTTCCAAGACTTTAAAGGGATACCACCTAAGAGAAAAGTGGTTCATGAGATACAATCATTGCTTAACTCTCCACTTCCAAACATAGGACTATACATATAGTGCATACTAAAAGAAGATGGAGAGAAGAAACAATTGTAGAAATTATTGAAGCAGGGAGTAATTTGACCAAGCATCTCACCTTGTTGGTCATATATGACTTAGAGAATGTTTTTCAACTACAGAGCTTTGAATAATGTCACCCTTAAGAATCGACACCCTTTGGCTAGGATTGATGACTCACTATATATGACGCAACATGCCAAGTACTTCATTAAACTTGATCTCAAATCAGGATACCACCAAGTATGAGTTAAAGAAAAAGACACATGGAGGACAACCTTCGAGATGAGGCAAGTTTTATATGCATGGTTGTAATTCCTTTAGTTTTATGTAATGCAATAACTACATTTATGTGTTTGATGAATGTTATATTGTGACTCTTTCTTGATTCATTTGCAATAATGTACTTGGATGCTTATATATTTATCTTTATCTCTACTTGGGAAGAGTATATATCACATATGATGTAGGTGTTAGAGACCTCAATAAAGCATTAATTTCTATCAAACCTTAAGAAATGTAACTTTTCTCAACAATCCTTGGTGTACTTGGGGTACATAATTGGTGGAGAGGAACTCACGATTGATCCTACAATGATAGAGGCCATCACCAAATCGCCAAAGCCCATGAATGTAATTGAAGTTAGGAGCTTTGTGGGATTATCACATTACTTTCAAAAGTTCATAGCATCCTTTTTAGTTGTTGCTACACCACTCCATGCCATAACAACCATCAACAAGAGTTTCTAGTGGGGAAATAAATAGTAAAAGGATTTTTAAGAGGTTAAAAGGAAACAATAGTCAATCACCAATATTGGCATTGCCCAATTTGTAAAAACCCTTCGTAGTGGAGATAAATGCAAGTGGGTATGCTATGAGAGTAGTCTTGATGAAAGGAGGCAAGTCGACGATATTTTATTTTATTTTATTTTTATTTTTTCAAGGAAACCCTCATTGAAAATCCTTCGAGTACTTCCCCATGATCCATGGATGGCTAACAGGGTAAATTTTCAGACTTTATTATGGAGCCTAACCCCAAGGGGATCAAGAGATTCGAACCTATGAACTCCCCAACATTTTTTTTTGGGGGAGATAAGAGGTCTCATGTTTGGATCATAATCACTTGAGCTAAATTTTAGGGCTTAGTAAGTCAATATTATGCTACCATTTTGAACTGTTTCATGTCGTGGTCTTGAATTACCCCACATATGACAAGGAGCTCTATGCTATGATGCAAGCTATTAATAAATGGAAGCACTACCTTATGGACAAGGATACCATTGTCCACAATGATCACCAATCTCTGCAATAGTTTTCTTACCAAAGTAAGCTTCATGGGCAAGACAATATGAGTGGATGAGATTCTTGTAGTGCGTTCGCGTTATGATGAAGTATAAGAAGGGTAGCACTAATAAGTTAGTAGACATGATTTCAAGGCCACTTGCATCCAAGATCACAACTTTGGGTACTCTTGTGCTCCTGGAGCCTTTCACCCATTATGCATACTCTTAGCATCCATATTGGATTTCTTTAAAAATCCAATTTGAGTGCCCATTGTTGATGTTTGGACAACATCGGGAAGACATTCTCTTAGATTAATAATTAATAATATAATTATTGATTATTAAATACTATATATAATAAGTAAATGATAATAATAAATAGTTATTGATTATCCAAGGGACACATCCTTTCATGGATGGTCACCATATGTTCTCTATATATGGAACACTCATCATTGTAATAATATATCGATCATATCTCATATGAAGAAAAACAACATGGTATCATAACGAGACTGGGATTGACTCCCTCACAAGAGGGCCCACGAAAATGAGCATACAGTAAAGTGTTGGGAGTGTTAAATTTATGGGGTTGTTACAATCTCTATGTACAACATATTTACTTTTTACTTCTACCTAAATTATAGAAAGAATTCCATAAATTATGGTGGGTAGTAATTTCTAGTAAAAATGTCTAATTACTTAAATACGAGGAATGCACTGGATATTTACTTCTACCTATATTTATGCAAATAATCGCATGAATTATGCAGGAAAGATTTAACAAAGTCAAATACTATTTGGATGGATTATAACCAAATTAATCTTTGGGTAGTTACATAAGGCATTCTCCAACTATTTATAAGAAAGAAAATTTAATTTAATTTTAAATTTAATTTCAAAGAGACGTGTCTTTTTGGATCAATCTAATATTACTATAAAAATACACTTGAAAGACACAACAATAGACACACATAGAGGTTTTATGTACCGGTGAGGAATAAATCAACAACATAGAACAAAGACCTCAACATAGAACAACATAGAATAAATCAAAGACACAACAATAGACACACATAAAACCTTCTCCTAGATTGAGCTGCAAACCAAGGGAGATAAGATACATTTATCACAAAGGTGTACTTGTGGTAAATGGGCCCAGGCATAGTCCTTCCTTGATCATGACAAGGACTAATATGGACTCGAGGTGCTTGAGGTGATTTCCACATGTCAGTTAACATCAGGCTGGCATTCACTCACAGGTGTGTACCTAAGGTGAACGATCCTAGTGTGTTCTTTGTCCTAGTCATGGTGATTTGAAAAGGAATGATAAAGAATCAAGATGATATATGCTATTACATGCAGATCCAGAGTGAGATTGATCTCAGAGAGAGTCAATTGGCTCAGAGGGAGAGCCGCAGAAGGAGTTTCTCATCAGTTCAGGTGGGAGAGAGATGTCTCCCAAGACTGACAAACAAGTGTCATGAGTCTAGGGTGAAGTTTGTATACTTCAAAGACAAGATTGGAATGATGCAAAATGTCTCCCTCGTTGTGAGGGAGTGTTGATGTTTAGACAACATCGGGAAGACATTCTCTTAGATTAATAATTAATAATATAATTATTGATTATTAAATACTATATATAATAAGTAAATGATAATAATAAATAGTTATTGATTATCCAAGGGACACATCCTTTCATGGATGGTCACCATATGTTCTCTATATATGGAACACTCACATTGTAATAATATATTGATCATATCTCATATGAAGTAGAACAACACCCATCTTATTTTGATCATGGGTTTATTACAAGATGGATTGGTTGGTTGGTCCATCAATACAGCATTGACTATTTGTGGATTTCCTTTTAGATTTGGCTCATGGTCACATGTTTTTATTACTCAGGGATAGATGGTTGGATAGTTTCTTGAATAGGCTTTGCATAGAGGTACATTCATAGGTTACATCAAAAGTACAAGTGGACAAGTGATTTAGTGGTAGTAGGTGCCCCATTCTTGCAGGTTTAATGTAGTATTTAGAGTAGTTACAAGAGGTCAAATATCTCGATGGGTGTGATCACGATGGTTTATGCAAACTTATATTTCATGATTTAAGCATAGATTTATATTCCCTTTGGGGAGATGTGCAGAGAATTCAAATTTCAAGCAAATATAAGTTGTTATTTCCAAAAAAATATATTTTTGGTAGTTTCTGAAAATGACATGATTCGAGTTTTTAGATTTATGTGGCTAGGGTTTTCATAATTCATTGGAAGATCCACAATGATAATGTTTTCTATCAACATTGGGAGATTTTTCAAGGTGATTACATATTTTAGGATCTGGTTGGGAGATTTGTTTATAGTTCAAGTTTCAACTATAAACAAGGTGGTACTATTTTTAGTAGGGTGATTGGACTTTTGGATACCTAGTATGGCATGCACTGCCAATGTTAGATTTCAAGCCATTATAAGCAATTTGAAATTCCAGGGACTGGTTGCATTTTGGCATGGTCGAGAGGGTCTTTTCATGTGACCTTACTTGCAGAGCGCTTGACATAGAGGAGATTACATTGCTATTTTTAAAGTTTATCCTTCCTAAAATTAGCCTAGCTCATCGTACTATTTTTTATTCTCACTTATTCCATAATTTAAGAATTAATTTTAGGAGATTCTCTCCTTAGGTGGTGGTTATTATGGAAGGAGGGTGAACTTTTGTAGGAGTAGTTTCTTCATACACATGCTATTTTCACTCAAAAAAGGCGTTTATATTTGGAGATTATTGTTGTTACTTCCCTTCTATTTTCTATCTTACCTATTCTTATTCTCTCATTCTTCTATATATTGTATAAGCATTGAATGCGCAAGGGGTCTAGTTTTTGTGAGTGATTTCATCCCAAAGCTTGTTGATTATTTCCTTTAACCCTTCTTTGCTCATTCATTTCCTTAGAGAGTGATATTGAGAGCTAGCATATAATACCTATGATAGTTGGATACTTTTTGGTTGGATAGTGATTGTACCTATCCCATCTAGCTAGGGATGATTGTACATGGAGAGTTCTTTCTTGTCTAGACCTATCAAGGAATTTCTTCTTTCTACAACCCTCAATAATAAAGACATTCAGTAATTCTTTGGTGACTATATATTAATGTTCTTGTTGGAATTATTGTCATTGATGTCAAAGGATTTACGACATTACAATACACACAACATTTCCAAGATATATATATATATATA
>SNQJ01S0001334.1:426328-444604 GCA_010110895.2 Picea sitchensis
TGTTGACTCGACTATTTCTTGTTGAATCGACTTGGAATTTCTGAGACCGACCGAACCATGTTCGAATATTGTTGGAGATGTACTATTGCTTATGTTGGATACATAGACTATCTTAATTGAAAGAGACTGATTATCTTGTGTTGTCGGTGACAGGGGGAGAATTTTTCTATGCTTGGTGGACTATGTGTTTCGTTGCAAGATTTCTATCAATGAAAAAGATGGAGATTGTTGGAATTATTTTCATTGATGTCAAAGGATTTACGACATTGCAATATGCAAAACATTTCAAAGATTGATTCATATATATAGTTTTACAAGTATATTAAAAAAGGGGTACATGTGAAAAAGTAAAAAGTGAAATGGTGGTTTCAAACCCATGGGTTTGGGGTATTTGCCCATGGTATTTAAGGTATTTTCCCATGTTATTCATAATTGATTATTTAATTAGTGGACATTTCCCTTCATGAAGGGTTATGAAGAAGTATAAAAAGAGAAAGTATTGAGAGAAAGAGAGTGTGTGAAAAATGGATGTGCAAAGATTGAATATCATTCCAAAAGGGAAGAGTTGCAAAGTTAGTTTAAAGTCAGCTTGGAATTTTCGTGATAACTTATGTTTTGGGATGTTTCATACCTTGAAATTTTGAAGAGACGGAGGATAGATCTTGATCTAAATGTGGTAAAAATTTCAGATGCTAGTTCGCTATACTGTTAGAGATATGCCTTGTGGAAGTTAGGGTTTTCGAATGCTCCCAAAATCAGTTTCAAACAGGTCATCTTGGCACTTTCGCTATAACTTAAATTTTTGGATGTTTCAGACCTTGAAATTTTGCAGAGATGGAGGAGAGATCTCTAGGTACATGTGGTAAAAAATTCATATGTTTTTTTACTATACTTTTAGAGGTCTGCCCTGTGGAAATTAGGGTTCCTTAATGCTCGTAAAATCGGTTTCAAACATGTTAGTTTGATATTTTTACTATAACTTCTTTTCTAGGACTCTTCAGATTGTGAAATGTTTACATAACATAGGAGAGATAAAGAAATACCTCTGGTAATAATTTCAGATGTTGGTTCAATGTACTTTCTGAGATATACTCTGTGGAAGTTAGGGTTCTTGAATGCTCTTGAAATCAGTTTCAAACAAGTCAGTTTGGCATTTTCACTATAACTTATTTTTCGGGACTCTTCAAACTGTGAAAAATTTATAAAACAGAGGACACATACAAAAGTACCTCAGGTAAAAATTTCAGATGTTGGTTCACTATACTTTATGAGATATGCTCTATAGATTTCAGGGTTTATTAATGGTCCCAATATCAGTTTCAAACATGCAAGTTTGACATTTTCATTATAACTTATTTTCTGGGACTCTTCAGACTATGAAAATTTCATAGAACAAAGGATACATACATAAGCAGACCAGGTAAAAATTTCATAATCAGATTTGCAAAATTAGATACATGGCATGCTGTACAATTTCGTTCTTAGGAAGAGGCCCAAAACAACAAGCTTTGGGAAAGTTGCCATTTGGAAATTCAAATTTTGGTCAGATCTGATAGAGGTAGAAGTAGTGAGCAGACTTGGTGAAGGAAGAAGCAATGAGTAGACCTCGTGAAGGGAAGAAGGAGCGAGCATACCTGGTGAAGGTAGAAATAACAATCAGACTTGGTGAAGTTTGGGGTAGCACACACAAAGAGATTGGTGTCTCTTCCTAAGTTGGTTCTTAGTAGTGGGGATTGATGTCTCCAGTAGATTGGTGTCTCTTGCTAAGTTGGTGCTTAGCGGTGGGTATTAGTGTTTCGAGTAGATTGGTGTCTATAAAGATTTGTAAGATATTGGTGTCTCTTGTTAAGTTGATGCTTAGCGGTGGGGATTGATATCTACAAATATCTGTAAGAGTAGGTTTGTGCCTTCCAAGATTTCTACTAGTGGGGATTGGTGCCTCCAGTAACTTGGTGCCTACAAATATTTGTAACAGTAGGTTGGTTCCTACAAAGAATTATAAAGAGAAGTTTTGTGGTTTTCTCTCAAAAAGGTTTCCATGTAAAACTTGTGTTCCATGTTTTGCAGTTATTAGATCTCATATATGATTGTTCTCTTATATTTATTAATGTTTGAATAAGCAAAAATTTATACCGATTCACCTCCCTCTCAGTATAAGTATGTGCTCAATAATTCTTTATGTGTAAGAATTTCTATAATTTTCATAAATTATTACATGCTTTTAATTTCATTTTTGATAGAAACTTAAGTAGCAGGAATCTAATATTTCTTCAACCCTACTTGATTTCTTCTTTTCATATTCTTAACTCCATAATGCACTTAGTTATAGTTGTTTAATTATTTATATAAAAACAAATCCATTTATTTACACAGACATTTGTGCAACTAGGCATTATGTGCATATAACTTAGGCATCTTAGATCATATTCATTCAATTTTGTTTTAAATCACAACAATCTTAACTTGTAATTTCATTTATAGTGCAAAAACAAAGAGAAACTTGGTGTTTTATCAATTTATGTTAATTGGAAAAATTTAAAAACATTCAAAAAACGTAAAAATACTAAAAACAATATTTAATTTAGCATAGGCAACCTTAAAGTAGTCGTATTAGCTTGTTGTACTTTATGTTGTTGCACCAAGTTACTTTATCAATTGAAAACATGCACTTTCATTGGGATTCATGTGCATAGTTTAGACTAGTTTTTTCATCAGTTTCTAAGAATATTTTCTACATGTTGGACACTTTTAAACTTAATATTATTTACATTTAGCTATTGATTTGTTTAGAACAATAACATTAATATTGATTATAGGTGTTATTGATTGTTTTCTTTTATGTGTATTCACTCGTTGATCATCTAGGGATAACCCCCAAAAGTTAGCAAGCACTAACTTCAAAGTGAGGGGAAGTAAGTGTTGTAACCTAGGTTTGCATCCCCTGCCTCTCCTCTCTTTTTCCCTGTGCCTTCATCAATTTTTCCTCTTTTGGTTGGTTAAGTCATTTTCCCATTACTAAGTGACTTGGCTCTTATTCGTTTTTTTTTGGTTTGAGTCTTTGCGCATTTCTGTTATGTTTTTCTTGAAAGGATGAAATATATGTTGGATTTGGTTTGAATTACTTGTCATCATATTTTCCATTGATCCAACTCACCACAAGTCAATCAAGCCTTTTATATATGCAGGAAACGCCCGTGGACAAACGTGGCCATTCAGAATGGTCATTTTCGGGCCAGGATTGTCGAAATGAACAGGGAAATTTTCAACGGAAAAGATTCACCAAGCAAATCATATCAACGGCTATCGCCCATTCGAGGGTGCAAAAGCGCGTAGAGTTTAACACCAAGAGTCATCCGAAGACCCAAAGTCCCGAAGTAAATCTAGACCATCCATCAGAGGGGATGCATGGTAGTAGATCATTCACTTATGAGATTTTCCTTCGGGATATTTTTCATGTTTCACATTCAAAAAATCCGAAGCTCAAAATTCCGAAGTGAATCTGGACCATTGATCCCAAGTCAACGAGAACCGTCGATCCTTGCAGCAGGTAAATATCACCCGAATCATAGATCATCATCAGATCAACGATCACGCTTCCTTTTGGGGACGTAAACTGCTTGAGCGTTAATTTTCCTAGGGGGTCTCGCAATTGGAACCATGGTATTTTTGGAAGGACGCGTGGCAACTTATGGTGGATTGAGGGCCCAAAGGCGCTTTGGATCCAAACCACCCTCAACAGCTCCCATAATCACATGCTTGAATGACATCAGATAACTGCATCACCTCCATGTCACCTCCCCTCATCCCACTCACTACTCTCTCTCTTCTCACCACCTGACACTTGTCCTCCATTAACCCCCACGTTGATCTCCATTGGTGGTGGCACACCTCTCCAGATTAATGGTCCTTGTCGCAAATCGAACCCCCCTCGACCATTCTACCTTTAATGGCAGGGGGGGTCCAAGCAAGTAGTTTTACCATCGTGGGCCCTACCTAACGTGGTAGCTCCTCAAGAACTCAGACTCCCCCCTCTCTAATCCTCTTACCATCTAGCCCCCCCTTCGAGTTCCTCCCGGGTTGTTTTTTAATATCGCCCCCTATTGCATTTCGCCACCTATTCTCCACTCACTTCCCAACCTATCTACTCCTCCTACCCCTATGTGCCATCTGTATCCTTCACTACACGTTGCCAAATCCATACTCTCGATACCTCCGTATTCACACCTCTCACTTTGACATCTATCTTCACACGTCATCTACCCTCATGTTTGTTCATCCCGTCTCCCGATTGGATGCTCACCTCCATGTCTCCCCTCATGCCCGATGGGCCGACAACCATTCCATCGAAGCTATTTCATAGGTACAGATGGCATCTGATGGGGTCAATACATAGTGCGCTTGGCTTCCGAAAGCTCAGGCATAGATACAGAGTTAAGTCTCAGTCACAGGTCTACGCAGATTAGTCTCAAAAACACTTCAGCAAACTCTGCTCATGCAACTGGTTATCTCCAGTGGCCTCCAACATCTCGTAGACATGTCGTCATTCAACACAGAGCTCTGCTCTATCACACCGAGGCCTATTTTTAGCCACTCAGTGCCTCTAGCACATGCATCAGTTCTGTCACAGAGACAATAGTAGTTTTATTTGATTAAGTCCAACATTTTCCTAGATTGGATGCAAGAGTGGTCTTCTATGTGTGATAAGAACCACTCTTGCTGATTAAGTCCAGTGTCTTAGTAAAGTTAATTATTGATTTAAAAATAGTTCCCTAAATTTAGGAATCAATCCCCTAAGGACGAGAGCCTCTGCAACTCTTTTAAATAGTTAGTTTTTGGATATTGTAAAGGTCAGATTTTTTGAGGAAAGAATAATAATACAACAGATTGGTTGGACCCATTTTATTCATGGATTAAATCTCTCTACCTGGTGAACATACTCTTGATGACAGTGTTTTCTTCAACTCTTCTTGTGTTTTCATTCTTATCTTGAATACAATTTTTGATTTGTGCAACGTACATTTCATTTCCTTTTAGCTATTGTACGACTTATTTTTACTGATATGCAACCTGTCAAACAACTAATGCTTTGGTGAAGATTTGTTTTCTGCAACCTGTGGGAGTTATTGTGTTTTGATACATGTTTGATGTCTTGAAATGATATTTTAAGCATTGAACTTATTGCAACAAATTATTCATTGAGTAGTTTGTTGTTTCCCTCTATTTTATGTTATTTCAATGGTCTGTCATTAGTGTGCCATCAACCAAGGAGGGCCCTCATCCATATCATTCTGCCAACCCAACCTTACCTTTGTCTTGATAGAATAACCCTCTGACCAACCAACAAAAGAGTTAAAAGAAGAAATTATTCTAAACTGATAGGTGGCCTAGCTTTGCCCTTTAGCATTCATGTGCAGACCTTAGGACCAACATCTTCTGGCGTTGTTGCCGAGGAGCGGAGTAACGAAATATCTTTCCCTAGGAGAATGACAATTGATTAGCTCTGACCTTTGATGGTGAACAAATATTAGACACCAACAGACTGCCATCTTTCACCTGGCGACTTCACTGAGTAAAATCTAAAGAAGAAATACTGGCGCCCAGAAAGGGATTCAACAGATCTAAATCTGAAAATAGCAAAGCCAAGAAGGTTGATTCTAAACCTAAGAATAACACAGTAGGCTTTGAACTAGAAAGGAAACTAAGGAAATCCAATGTAGCTCAGAGATACACTTCGCCCCTCAAGGGAAAAGATGCACACCAAGAGAATACATCAAACCATAATCACAAGTAGCTTGAATTTGCTATCCCTAAGAATCATAATTCCAAAGGGGCTCACACATCTCTTACTCCTGATTCCACTTCAACATCCAGTTTTGCATCCACTCCTGTATCTCCCATAAATTTGCAGTTTCTTATTGTTCAAGCCATGGCCATTAATAGGATGGATGTCATAATTGCTGCCAGATATGCACCCTTAGTGATACTTGTAGTTTTAAATGCACTCCCAACCACATATTACATGAAATATTTGCAAAGATATAATGGGGAGGGTGGAATAACTACTGAAGAACACCTGATAGCCTTTTACAAGTTTGCAGACAACTTTAACATTGATTATTTAGATGTGTGGATGAGGTTGTTTGTACAGAGTCTGGATGGGGAGGTCAAAAAATGGTTCAAAAGTCTTCCTCCAACCTCCATTGCAGATATTGAGGAATTAGATGAAGCTTTACAGACAGGAGAGATTATCTCTATTACATCACTGAATTTGGGGCTCTAAAGAGAAAAAATGGTGAATCTATTTCAGACTTTACCAAGAGATTCAATAAAATGTATGGTAGAATCCCAGATGAAATCAAACCAATTGAAGCCTCTGCCAAGATTACTTATGCTAATGCATTTGATGCAGAATTCTCCCTCCTCCTGAGAGAGAGAAGATCAACCACACTGTTATCCATGCAGGAAGGAACCATTGAAGTTGAATCTAATATTTTGGCACCAGACAGATTAAAGACTAGATCTGAAAATGAGAAGAAAAAATAGAGAGGCGATGCCCCTACGTCCTCTAACCCAAATACATATGATCCCAAACTTGAAGAGATGACTAAGACTTTGAAGGATCCAAATTCTGAGATAGCTAAGCTAAAATGGGAATCCAAACAGCCAAACATAACCTTTCAAGGGGCTGGTAATAGAAATCAGAACCAATTCAGAAGGCCTAATGATGCTCCTCAAGTAATGTAGAGAGAAAGGAGAAATGCTGATGATCAAAGGGTAATGCCCCCTTTCCAAAACAATCAGATTGAGGAGATAGATGCAAACAATGATGTCGTGGACAATATTGCTGTGCTTTTCAATGAGATAGATTATTATACCAATCACTTAACACAACAAGAATATGAGGTAGCACAATTGTCAAATCAATTTGATGATCAGATAGGGGAAGAGGGAGTTATTCAAGGTCAACCCAAGAAGAAATATGATTTGAGGACAAGAAATGGAGCTTCCAAGGCCACCACCTCTGATCAAGGCAAACAAGCAGAAGCCCCTCCCAAGCCAAACCCAAATAAAGGTATGCCATCTAAAACTCAACCATCTCCACTATCAAAACCTCTTGCCCCTAAAACAAAGGAAGCTGATAAGCCACCAACCTATTTCATCTTTAAACATGAGCTGAGCAAAATCAAGATTCTTGTCCCTTTGACAAAATTGTTAAAAAATGAACCTTTCAAGAAATCCATCATGAAATTTCTACAAGCTACTCCTTCTAGTGTATCTTCTGATGTCATTAGTGTACAGGATTAAAACCCAGTCATTACTGTGGGTCCACACATTGAGGATGGCTCTGATGCTTCTCCTCCTTTATATATATCTCTGAATGTCCATGATAAGATCCCGCACAACTGTCTTATGGATTCAGGAGCCTCTCACAATGTCATGCCCAAAGTTGTTATGGAAGAACTAGGTCTGGAGATTACCAAGCCTTACTAAGACCTGTACTCCTTTGATTCCAAGAAAGTAAAATGCCTGGGATTGATAAAGGATATGGTGGTTTCTCTAGCACAATTACCCATAAAGAGTGTAGTGATGGACATTATGGTGGCTGACATCCCCCCAAAGTTTGGCATGCTATTATCCAAAAATTGGGCTAAGAAGGTTCGAGGATCATTGCAAATGGACCTCACATATGCCACCATTCCTATGTTTGGTGGTGAGCATAGGAGGCTATACATAGAGGTAAGGTTAGCCTACATAGTTAGTGATCATCAGAACCCAAGCAATCACCCCGTTTGTGCCATTGAGGATGGGATTGGTTCATCTGTTTTTAATTTAGATGATGATGAACCTAAAATATCAGTCGGCCAACATAGAGATCAACCAATGAATGGTCAACAAAACAAGGTGTGGAAGATGTATTTCGATGGCTCTTCATCAAAAGATGGATCTGGTGCAAGTATTCTCCTCATCTGCCCTTCAAAAGAAGTTATAACCCTCTCTTATAAGCTAGAGTTTGAGACTACTAACAATATAACTGAATATGAAGCTCTGGTATTGGGATTGAGGGATTCCAAAGACATGGACATTGATTGTTTAACAATTTTTGGTGATTCTGAGTTGGTCATCAATCAAGTGAGGAATATCTATCAAGCTAAGCAACAAAGGCTCATGCAGTACAAGAATAAGGTATGGGACCTGATTGATAATTTCTTTCTAGCATTTAACCTCTCTTTCATTCCCAGAGAACAGAATCAGAAAGCTGATTCTTTGGCCTTAGCTGCTAGCATGTTCAGGCCTCCCATTGGCCCAAATATTAAATATCAGGTGGAAATCAAACATAGAACAACCATACTAGACAACATAAAGCACTGGCAAGTCTTTAGTGATGATTTAGAGTTGCAGAGATTTCTTCAGACCATTGACAAATTCTCCAATATCTCAATTGATCAAGGAAGTCAAAAAGATGAAAATGAGAAATTAGAAGATCGAAAATCTTGTCATTTGCCGGAGACAGTAGCTGGCCATGATATTGTGGAGTTGAAAACCAATCACATTTCCAGAGGACTAGTACCATTGGAAAGATTGTTCGACTACAAGAAGAGGAGGTGACGGAGTGCAATATTGGGGCCACTGAGAATCCCAAGATCATCAAGTTGTCCAAAACATTGGCTGCAGAACAAAAAGACAGGTATGTCAGTCTCATTAAAAATTTTGCTGATACTTTTGCATGGTCCTATGAAGATTTGAAGACATTTTATACTGACATCATCCAACACAAGATCCCTCTAAAAATTGGCTCCAAGCCATTCAGACAGAAAATTAGACAATTTAATCTCATGTTAATGTCAATAATTGAGAAAGAGCTAAAAATAATGTTGGATGCCAAGATTATTGTACTATTAAGGTATTCAAACTGGGTGGCCAACTTAGTACCTGTAAGGAAGAAGAGTGGGGAGATATGCTTATGTGTTGATTTCAAAAATCTAAACAAGTGTTCTTTGAAGGACAATTACCCCCTCCCCAAGATGGATCATATTTTACAGAAGGTGGTAGGTGCACACATAATTTCCTTGTTGGATGGATACTCTGGTTATAACCAGATATTAGTTTGTGAAGAAGATAAAGAAAATACAACATTCACCACCCCATGGGGAACATTCATGTATGACAAGATGCCCTTTGGGCTCATGAACGTAGGGGCCACTTTTCAGAGGGCCATGGACATAGATTTTGTGGGGGAGAAAGATAAATTTATGGTCATATACCTAGATCACATTACCATTTTTTCCAAGTCCGATGAGGAACATTTGCAACAGGTTTTCAAGAAATGCAGGAGGTATGGGATATCTCTCAATCCTAGGAAGTCTCACTTTGCCATGCCAGAAGGGAATCTCCTGGGCCACATCATATCAGCTAGAGGCATAAAAATTGATCCAAAGAGGGTTTGTGCCATTCAACAAATTGAGATTCCCAGAATAGAAAGGCTGTCCAGTCTTTTATTGGTAAGATAAAATTCCTCAGATGCTTTGTGCCGAATTTTGCTGAAATTATGAAGCCTATTACTAACATGTTGAAGAAAGATGTTGTGATAAAATGGTCTTTGGAGAAGAAATAATCTTTCCAAACAATCAAGCAAGCTTTAGTTGAAGCACATGTATTGGCCAACCCTGACTATACCAAAGATTTCTTCATCTTTTCCTTTGCCTCGGATGAAACAATTGCTGTTGTACTGCTGAAGAAAAACGAAGAAGGGCATGAGCAACCCATAACCTTTTTCAGCAGAGCCCTCTAAGATGCTGAGCTCAAGTATGATATATTAGAGAAATAGGCTTATGCACTGGTCAAAGCACTCAAGGCCTTTAGGGTTTATGTGCTACAGTCTAGCATAACGACCTTTGTTCCTAGCAACAATGTCAAAGAAATTATGGTCCAGCCAGACAATGAGGGGAAAAGAGGAAGATGGATTGTCAAACTGTTGGAGTATGACTTGCACATAAATCCCACCAAGATGATCAAGGTGCAAGGACTAGCCAAATTGCTATCAGAATCAAACTGCAAGGCGCTATAATTGCATCAAACCTTCACCCACTTAGATGCACCCATCATACAACCTGGACAAGACAACTTACAGGTTTTTGAAACCTACTCCTCTTCGCCTTGGTATAAGAACATGATCTATTTTCTGCAACATTTTGAATTCCCCCCAGATGTGAAGAAGACAAAGGCCAGGTCTCTCAAATTGAAAGCTATCAAATTCTGCATCTCGAACCAAAACCTGTATTAGAGAGATCCTGCTGGCATCTTGTTAAGATGCCTTGATGAAAATGAAGCTAAAAAAGTCACGAGAGAGATGCACAGAGGAGCATGAGGCAGACACCAACACTGGAAGGCCACAATGGTCAAGATCCTGAGGGCAAGATATTACTGGCCCACCCTTTTCTATGATGTCTTTGCCACTGTTAGAGCATGCAATGAATTCCAAATGTTTGCAGGGAGGTAGAAGTTACTATCACTACCCCTGAAACCTATCAATGCCAGTAGTCTGTTTTAGTAATGGGGGTTAGACTTCATAGGAGAAATAAATCCACCCTTTAGTGGACAACACAAGTGGATCCTCACTGCCACCGATTACTTCACCAAATGTATTGAGGCTGTGCCCACCAGGAATGCCACTGAAAAGGTAATCATGAATTTCCTGGAAACTAATATTTTTGCTAGATTTGGTTGCCCCAGTAAGCTTGTAACGGATAATCAAAGCCATGATTGACTTTTGTGATAGTCACAACATTTTTTTGACACATTCCACACCTTATTACCCTAAGATAAATGGCCTGGCAGAGTCATCAAACAAGACTCTCATTAGGGTCATTAAAAATTTATTGACTGAAAGCAAAAAATCCTGGGACTCTAAACTCAAATATGCCTTATGGGAAGACAGGATTAGCACTAAGAAGTCTCTAGGAACCTCACCATTCCAACTTGTTTATGGCATAGACGTTGTTTTTCCTACTCATCTCGATATACCAGTCTTGGAATTCTTGCAGGAGGATATTGAGGAGCCCAATGACATCCAATGGAGGATCTTCCAGATTATAGAAGTTCAACAGATAAGAGAAGCACTTGATTAGAGAACAGAGGCATACCAGAGAAAGATCAAATCAACCTTTGATAAGAAAAGAAAGAAGGAGTTTTTTCATGAAGGTGACCTAGTTTTTAGGTGGGATGCCAGAAGAGATGACAAGTCCAAGCATGGTAAATTCGACAACCCCTGGTTTGGCCCTTTTAAGGTGGTTGAAGTTCTGAACAACAACACATTCATCCTGCACAATCTAGACAATACAGAGGTCTTTGGAGGCCTAGTAAATGGGTGCTTCCTGAAACACTATTTTGTTTAAGAATGGGGGGAGGCCCCTCTTGTACCATAGACGCTCCTTTACTTATTTCTTTTGATTAGTTAGTTGTGTGAATAAAGACTCCATAGCCCAATAAGGCACTGGGGTGCATTTTCAAATTTTAATTCAATAAAATGCATGGCTGAGGGATAGTAATAGATACACAGGGCTGACAAACAGAAACGAGGGTAAGTGATAAAAGGTAAGAGTAGTTATCTAATCTCAAGACACTGATCTATAGTTCTTAGCACCTCACATGGACAAGCTATCCCTAGTTGGAGCCAATGTTGTAACCTAGGTCTACATCCCCTGCCTCTCCTCTCTTTTTCCCTATGCCTTCATTAATTTTTGCTCTTCTGGTTGGTTAAGTCATTTTCCCATTACTGAGTGACTTGGTTATTTTTCGTTTCTTTCTGGTTTGAGTCTTTGCGCGTTTCTGTTCTATTTTTCTTGAAAGGATGAAATATATGTTGGATTTGGTTCAAATTACTTGTCATCATATTTTCCATTGATCCATCTCACCAAAGGTCAATCAATCCTTTTATATACACAGGAAACATCGTGGACAAACACGACCATTCAGAATGGTCATTTTTGGGCCACGATTGTTGAAATGAATAGGGAAATTTTCAAAGGTAAAGATTCACCAATCAAATCATATCAACGGTTGTCGCCCATTCGGGGGTGCAGAATCCCACGGAGTTTAACACCAAGAGTCATCCGAAGACCCGAAGTCCTGAAATAAATCTAAACTATCCATCAGAGGGGATGCGTGGCAATATATCATTCACTTCATAGATTTTCCTCCTGGAGATTTTTCATGTTTCACATTCAAAACACTCGAAGCCCGAAAGTCCAAAGTGAATCTGGACCATTGATCCCAAGTCAACGAGAACCATCGATCCTTACAGCAGGTAAATATCACCTGAATCATAGATCGTCATCAGATCGATGATCACGCTTCCTTGCGGGGACGTAAACTGCTCGAGCGTTAATTTTCCTAAGAGGTCCCGCAATTGGAACCATGGTATTTTTGGAAGGACGCGTGGCGGCTTGTGGTGGATTGCGGGCCCAAAGGTGGCCTGGATCCAAACCACCCTCAACAACTCCCACAATCATCTACTTGAATGAAATCATATCACCACGTCACCTCCACATCACCTCCCCTCATCCCACTCACTACTCTCGCTCTTCTCACCACCCGACACTTGTCCTCCGTTAACCCCCACACTGATCTCCATCGGCGGTGGCCCACCTCTCTAGATCAATGGTCCTTGTCGCAACTCAGACCCCCCCGACCATTATACCTTTAACGATGGGGGGGGGGGGTCCGAGCAAGTAGTTTTCCCATCGCTGGCCCTACCTAACGTGGCGACTCCTCAAGAACTTGGACCCCCCCCTCTCTAATCCTCTTATCGCCTACCCCCCCCTCCAAGTTCCTCTCGGGTTGTTTTTCAATACTGCCCCCTCTCGCCTTTCTCCACCTATTCTCCACTCACTTCCCAACCTATCTACTCTTCCTCTCCCTACGTGCCACTTGTATCCTTCACGGCACGTCACCAACTCCATACTCTCGATACCTCCATATTCACACCTCCTCTCACATTGACATCTGTCTTCACATGTCATCTACCCTTGCGTCCGTTCATCCAGTCTCCCAATTGGATGCTCACCTCCACGTCTCCCCTCATGCCCGATGGGTCGACAAACATTCCAGCGAAGCTATTTTACAGGTATAGATGGCATCTGATGGGGTCAATATGGAGTGCGCTTGGCTTCCGAAATCTCAGGCATAGACAAAGAGTTTCGCTTATTAGGTCTACGCAAATTAGTCTTAGAAACGCTTAAGAAAACTCTGCTCATGCAGATGGTTATCTCCAGTGGCCTCCAACAACTCGCAGACATGCCATCGTTCAACACAGAGCTTTGTTCTATCACTCCAAGGCCTATTTTTAGAAACTCAGTTCCTCCAACACATGCATCAGTTCTGTCGCAGAGACAGTAATAGTTTTATTTGATTAAGTCTAGCATTTTCCTAGATTAGATGCAAGAGTGGTCTTCTATGTGTGATAAGAACCACTCTTGCTAATTAAGTCCAGTGTCTTAGTAATGTTAATTATTTTATTTATGAACCGTTCCCTAAATTTAGGACTCAGTCCCCTAAGGACGAGAGCCTCTGCAACTCTTTTAAATAGTTAATTTTTGGATATTGTAAAGGTTGGATTTTTTGAGGAAAGAATAACAATACAATAGATTGGTTGGACCCATTTTATGCATGGATTAAAGCTCTCTATGCGATGAACATACTGTTGTTGACAGTGTTTCATTCAACTCTTCATGTGTTTTCATTCTTATCTTGAATACAGTTTTTGATTTGTGGAACGTACATTTCATTTCCTTTCAGCTATTGTATGACTTATTTTTACTGATATTTAACCTGTCAAACAACTGATGCTTTGGTGAAGATTTGTTTTCTGCAACCTGTGGGAGTTATTGTGTTTTGATACATGTTTGATGTCTTGAAATGATATTTTAAGTATTGAACTTCTTGCAGTAGATTATTCATTGAGTAATTTGTTGTTTCCCTCTGTTTTATATTATTTCACTGGTCTGTCATTAGTGTGCCATCGACCAAGGAGGGCCCTCATCCATATGGTTCTACCAACCCAACCTTGCCTTTGTCTTGATAGAATAACCCTCTGACCAACCAACAAAAGATTTAAAAGAAGAAATTATTCTAAACTGATAGGTGGCCTAGCTTTTCCCTTTAGCAGTCAGGTGCAGACCTTAGGACCAACAGTAAGCAAGTCGGAAATGCTTAGTTTTTAGTGTTTATAGAATTCCTTTAGCTTTTGTAGGGTGGGAATTTTTTGGGTGATAACATTTTGGCATTGTTGTTGGAGAGCTAGCTATACTTTCCTGATTTGTAGTACAACTACACATATTGAGCTTATCAATTTCCAATTGTATTTTTATTGTCTCCCTTGGTTACTCCACTATATGTGACTCCATTGAGGGAGTGATCATAGTAAGAAAGTTCTCATTACTTATATCTTAGTTTCACATCATTTTTATATGTTGTTTTTATGGCATGTGATGCAAAAGAGGCCATATTCTGCCTCACTAAAAAGATGGAAATCTCTGCCAATCAATTATGTGAGCTAGAGAATCGACTTGAAATTTTAGTTTAGAGAAAACAAGATCTAGAGTGGTATAAAGATTCAAAATATGCCGCTCTTAATTTCAGTATCATTCCAGGGTAGCCACATAAACTTCCTAAGTAATTTTAGAAGTATATCTCTCGCTTTGAGGGAGATGGTGCAATTATTGTTAGTAAATATTTGAAAAAGTTATCTTTTTTCCTTGAAGATCTTGAGGTTGAGTATGAAGATGTTATGATGAAATTGTATGTTCAAATATTGTAGGGGGATGTGCGAGAATGGTTTAGAAATTTTCCCACTACATGTATACCTACTTTCCCTAACTTAGTGCAAAATTTTGAAGCCAGATGGGGTAATTAGGGGTACCAATCTTTGCCTATAGATTTCATTAACACCATCAAAATGAAATCTGAGACAAATTCTGAGTTTAATAATAGGGTTACTAAAGCATATGAAATAACTCATTCCATATTCAAAGAGGAGGAAGTTTATGCCTTGGATCTATAGTTTTCATGCTTCTGCTCATGATTTGGTTTCATTTTGAGAAAAAAGTACACAAGAAAATGATTGAAATAATGCCCGAGGAAAGTTTAGAAAATACTTATATTCTTGCTCAAAGCTTAAAAATTTATCTAATGATATTCTTGTTCAAGTTGACAATTTTTGTGAAGATGGTTATGAAAATATAAGGGATTCTTAGTGCATTGAAGAGGAACAATGTGATGAAGTTTTTGATGTTGATGACCATTCATAGAAATAGAATGATGATATAGCAACCTCGTCTTTTAATCTCATGGAAGAAATGGTATGTGATGATGTCTATAGTATTCCTTCTTCCACTCCTTTGTTCATTGAGCATAAGGATGGATCAAAATATGTAGTTGACGATGTTATTAAGGACCTTGAGCATAATGAAGATATGCTTCTTTGTTCAAGTAGCATATGTGATTCAAAACAATAAAACCTTCATGGAATCTGTGAGCATAGTGAAGAGAATCTTTATATTTTGGATTCTATTGAAAGAGTAGACCAAGATAAGGAAGGGGAGATGAAGTCAATTAAATGCGAGGATTATGCTAAACATGAAATGTATTTTCCTATTTATATAAGTATTTGGTTCGAGATGAACATTCTATCGAGCTATTATTGCAGCAGGAAGAATGCCTTTTATTTAAAATAGAAGATAATATTTCTCATAGTTTGGTAATGATTGCATAGCATAAATTTGTTCCTCAAGTTGATTCTGAGTTGAATTGTTGCTTTGATGTTAGATTCAATCGTGATCTAGTTGAATTGAGGATGATGGAAGTATTTGGAGGCAATTCGATTTTTTTTTTGGCCTTTCCACTTTCTTCTTTTTGTAACATCCCCACTATAATACCCAATTTAATTAATGCTTATGTAGATATAATGTCTGTTTACTGCCAAAGCGATGTAATTTGTGAATTGTATGTTGGCAAATATTTAACAGACAACACATGCTTGTATACTTGTCATTGATGGCAAGTACAACAGTGAAGATGGCATGAGTACAAAAAGTATGAAATAGATGGACATTATGAGAAGATGCTGCTGCAGAGAAGATTCGAATAAGTAGAGGATTGTTGGCAGATCATCGATGGCAAGATCAGAGTAAGCGGAACAAAGTAAGATCGGGAGGAGAAGCAACATTTCTAATCATTGGATCCCATTCAAAATTTCTGAAAGAAGGAGGACTGTCAGATCTGTTAGTAGACAAGAAGAACGCATAGAAGAGGAGGACAGATCTCAGGCGTCAGATCTGAGCGAGAGGATCGACCATCGTTGGATCATGAAACACCTGCACGTTCATTAAAGTGCAAGGAGAAACAGGAATACAAAATTCTGAAAGAAGGAGAACCGTCCATCTTCGGGCATGACACATGGACATAGATCAACATTTCGCTGACTGGAAAGTCAAAAGTAAGAAATGATCCAACCTCTCATCTCTCGAAATCACGATTTAATCGCAACTGTCCAATCAAGGTGTGATCTAGACCGTCGAATCCATTTCAAAGTTTTGCGACTCGTGACTTGGAGAGGTAAGAAACAAAACCATTGAAATCACGATATGCGAAATCGTGATTTAATCCCAGCCGTCAATTCACAATGTGTTTTGGAAAGTTGATCTAATATCCAACTCAGAGCTTTGCCTATCACAACTTGGAGTGACAAGGACCTCTATCGAAGGAATCGCCAGATGCGAATTCACGATGAGATCTGGACCGTAGATTCATCAAACGCGTGGATCGTTGATCTAAGATTCATTTCGGAGTTTTGCTTATCGCAACTTGGAGTGACAAGGACCTCCATCGAAGGAATCGCGGCATGCGAATTCACGATGAAATCTGGACCGTAGATTCATCGAGATCATGGACCGTTGATCTCAGCTCCATCTCAGGGTTTCGGGGATTGCGACTTGGAGAGTCGAGATGCTTCATATCCAGACTCACGAAAGGCGAATTTGCGAAAAACACTTTTTACATAAGCTCTTGGTCATGGCCATGGTCATATTGAGGAAGGAGCTACCGCAGAAAAACTCTATATCAGAGTTTCAGAGATCGCGATATGAAGTGTTGAGACACTTGGCCACAGGATTGCCGAAATGCCAAAACCCGATTTAAAGGAAAGATTAACAAAATTCATCCAACGGTGCAGATAAACTTGAATATGATCGGAGGGCTACTGTTCTCTCTCACAGTTAATTCATCAGTTATGAATCAGTTAGGAAAACTGATTCATGATTTCTAATCGGTTGGCGTTTCAGTTGCCGAGACAGTTTTCCTTTTGCCTTAGAAGATTCGAAGTGTAACTGTTGCGGGCGCGATGTATAAAAGAAGAGGAGACAGACTGTGCGGGGTTGCAAGTTCTGGACAAAAAATGAATTAACCTGTAAGAAAGGGAAAATCACAGAATGCGCAGTGTGAGACTGAAAATATGCGCAGTGTGAGACTGAAAATATGTGTAGTGTGAGACTGAAAATGTGCGCAGCGTGAAATGAAACTCAAAGAAGAGTAACAAATGAGGAAAAGATTTGAAACGTAGCAGAATGACAGAACAAGTTGAAGCAGAGCAGAATTGCAGAACAGACAAATGAAGTGAAGAATTGCAGAACATACAAATGAAGAGAAGAATTGCAGAACAATTAGAAGAAGACCAAATTTACAGAACATAGAAGAAATGGTAAGAATCGATTTATCTATGTAGTTGTCTGTTTATTTATTTATTCATATTCCAGGGTGGTTGGGAGGTTCTAGGGAGGACTGTTGTCCTCAGAGGTTCAAGTGGGATCTTGAACATAGGGAGTTGTAGCTTCCATTTAGTTGCAGCCAGAGAAACCAGGGTGGCAGGGTGGTGCAAGGGAGAACAAGTGTTCTCTGTTATACAGGTTGGAGCATGTGTAACTGGAAGTTGGTGCTTCCATCCAGTTGGTGTTGGAACATTAAGGGAGTTGGTGCTTCCTTCTAGTAGGTGCTAGAGAAACCAGAGAGTTGGTGCTCTCAAACAAGTTGCAACTTGTAAAACAGAGGTAGCAGCCTCACATTGAGTTGGTGCTCAATTATATATGATGTATAGAACTTAAAAGATTGCCTATCATTTCGAAGAAGAAGAGGTTTTCTCCCTTTATGGGTTTCCTCGTGAAAATCTGTCTCTGTGTATACCTTATGTGTGACTGATGCTCTTTACTTTTACTATCCATATGCTGT
>SNQJ01S0001334.1:458460-485609 GCA_010110895.2 Picea sitchensis
GGAGCCAGCGGCATCCAAAACCCTAACCCAATGACCTGGATTAGTCCAAAACCCTAATTCCTTAACCAGAAATAGAAAACCATCGGCAAAAAACCATGTGCCGAAAAAACCACCTAAATATCATGTGGTCCCGGAAATATGTCATCCCGAAAAATATAATAACTACTCGTGCAAAGAATATAACACATGCCCAATAGGGAGCATGTTTCTTCTCAGGGGGAGCATGTTTCTTCTTTGACATTGATGTCAAAGGGGAAGAAAACAGTCCGGGAGGAGAGTCCAAATGCATGTGGGTGCTTGTGTTGCCATCAATGCCAAAGGGGGAGAATGTTGGCAAATATTTAACAGACAACAATGCTTGTATACTTGTCATTGATGGCAAGTACAACAGTGAAGATGGCATGAGTACAAAAAGTATGAAATAGATGGACATTATGAGAAGACGCTGCTGCAGAGACAATTCAAATAAGCAGAGGATTGTTGGTAGATCATCGATGGCAAGATCAGAGTAAGCGAAATAAAGTAAGCTCGAGAGGAGAAGCAACATTTTTGATTGTTGGATCCCATTCAAAATTTTCGAAAGAAGGAGGACCGTCAGATCTGTTAGTAGACAAGAAGAACAGGTAGAAGAGGAGGACAGATCTCAGGTATCAGATCTGAGCGCGAGGTTCGACCATCGTTGGATCATGAAAAACCTGCATGTTCATTAAAGTGCAAGGAGAAACGGGCATACAAAATCCCGAAAGAAGGAGAACCGTCCATCTTCGGGCATGACACGTGGACATAGATCAACATTTCACTGACTGGAAAGTCAAAAGTAAGAAATGATCCAACCTCTCATCTCCTAAAATCGTGATTTAATTGCAGATGTCAGATCAAGGTGTGATCTGGACCGTCGACTCCATTTCGGAGTTTCGCGACTCACGACTTGGAGAGGTAAGAAACAAAACCATCGAAATCGCGATATGCGAAATCACGATTTAATCCCAGCCTTCAATTCATGATGTGTCTTGGACCATTGATCTGAGCTCCAACTCAGAGCTTCACCTATCACAACTTGGAGTGACAAGGACCTCTATAGAAGGAATCGCGAGATGCGAATTCACGATGAGATCTGGACCGTAGATTCATCGAATGTGTGGACCGTTGATCTAAGCTTCATTTCAGAGTTTCACTTATCGCAACTTGGAGTGACAAGGACCTCCATCGAAGGAATCGCGAGATGTGAATTCACGATGAAATCTGGACTGTAGAATCATCGAGATCGTGGACCGTTGATCTCAGCTCCATCTCGGGGTTTCGAGGATTGCGACTTGGAGAGTCGAGATGCCTCATCTCCAGACTCACGAAAGGCGAATTTGTCAAAAGCACTTTTTACATAAGCGCTTGGTCATGGCCATGGTCATATTGAGGAAGGAGCTATTGCAGAAAAACTCTGTATCGGAGTTTCGAAGATCGCGATATGAAGTGTCGAGACACTTGGCCACAGGATTGCTGAAATGCCAAAACTTGATTTAAAGGCAAGATTAATAAAATTCATCCAATGGTGCAGATAAACTTGAATATGATCGGAGGGCTACTGTTCTCTCTCACAATTAATTCATCAGTTACAAATTAGTTAGGAAAACTGATTCATGATTTCTAATTGGTTGGCGTTTAAGTTGCCGAGACGGTTTTTCTTTTGCCTTAGAAGATTCGAAGTGTAACTGCTGCGGGCACAGTGTATAAAAGAAGAGGAGACAGACTGTGTGGGGTTGCAAGTTCTGGACGAAAAATGAATTAACCTGTAAGAAAGGGAAAATCACAGAATGCACAGTGTGAGACTGGAAATATGCGCAATGTGAGATTGAAAATGTGCACAGTGTGAAATGAAACTCAGAGAAGAGTAACAAATGAGGAAAATATTTGAAACAGAGTAGAATGACAGAACAATTTGAAGCAGAGCAGAATTGCAGAACAGACAAATGAAGAGAAGAATTGCAGAACAGTTAGAAGAAGACCAAATTTACAGAACAGAGAAGAAATGGTAAGAATTGATTTATTTGTGTAGTTGTTTGTTTATTTATTCATTCATATTCCAGGGTGGTTGGTAGGTGCTAGGGAGGACTATTGTCCTCAGAGGTTCAAGTGGGAGCTTGAACACAGGGAGTTGTAGCTTCCATCTGGTTGCAGCCAGAGAAACCAAGGTGGTAGGGTGGTGCAAGGGAGAACAAGCGTTCTCTGTTATACAGGTTGGAGCATGTGTAACTAGAAGTTGGTGCTCCCATCTAGTTGGTGCTGGAACATTAAGGGAGTTGGTGCTTCCTTCTAGTAGGTGCTAGAGAAACCAGAGAGTTGGTGCTCTCAAACAAGTTGCAGCTTGTAAAATAGAGGTAGCAGCCTCACATTGAGTTGGTGCTCAATTATAGATGATGTACAAAACCTAAAAGACTGCCTATCATTTCGAAGAAGAAGAGGTTTTCTCCCTTTATGGGTTTCCTTGTGAAAATCTGTCTCTATGTATACCTTATGTGTGACTGATGCTCTTTAATTTTACTGTCCATATGCTGTATAATGTTGATGATCACTTGAAGAAAGATTAAGAATGTTTTAATAGACTTAAAATTGTTTAAGCACAATAACAACTGATTCACCCCCCCCTCTTAGTTGTCTTAGGAATTTCAACATTGTATTTCAATATTTTAATAATAAAATGTGATGCCAGTTACTAAGGGGACATGGACAAGAGATGGCGGATGAATTAATTCACAAGAGGGAGGAGTGTCTAGGATAATGGCCAAGAGGGGTCCAAGGGGGGAATTACCCATGTATATTAATTCAACCCATTTTCCTAAATTTGCTATTTGTATATGAACCTTCCGATTTCTGCTTGAGTGTTCCCAAAGCCAATCATTGAATACATGTAAGAGGGTGGGTGTGAGTTGTCACATCCCAAATTTATTGGGCACATGGGGGTTGAGTACAATCATCTTGGGGAAGAGTGTGAGTAAAGAAAGGCAAGCCAAAGATAGGAAATTCATATGGGTTAGGATAACAATTTTAGTTAGTAAAGTTTGTGCATGGGAAGCAAGGGAGAGAGCAAGGAAAGAGAGCTTGGAGCTAGTGTGGCAATGGAGGGTGAATTCTAGAGCAAGTTGAAGCATAATTGGAGTGAATTGGAGCTGGAAAACTGAAGAGCCACTTTGCCAGGCCTAAAGAGTGAACTCCTGTGTGAGTTGCGCTAAAACAACAAGTGTTTGCTATTGGTTTGATGATAGTTTTCCTAGCATCAATTTCCCTTGAGTTCCCAATTGAGAGATTCCTAGATGCATGTGCCAGAGAGACCTTGATAAATGAATGGGACACCCGAGGGACTGAGATCAGTGAAGGGGTACATTCCTTGGGTTGGACAGGTCAAGAGGAGAATATCAATTGG
The DNA here is from genome assembly GCA_010110895.2 of Picea sitchensis. Classification (NCBI taxonomy): domain Eukaryota; kingdom Viridiplantae; phylum Streptophyta; class Pinopsida; order Pinales; family Pinaceae; genus Picea; species Picea sitchensis. The sequence continues at coordinate 461,876 of SNQJ01S0001334.1, forward strand.
GTTGAGAATTTTATGAGCTGTGAGTGGACTGTGAGAGACCACCCTCTTTTGTGGATTTCTAGCCTTAGCTCAAAGGTGACTGGCTATTGAGATTTAGAATATTCAGTCTATGGTTGGGTGGAACGCCCGTCCCAAGCATTTGGTTGCACAATTATTGTTTAATGATACGTGTTTTATATTGTTGCCGTGTTATTTACATGTGTTACTGTTGTGCATGAACTCTATGTATTTGAGAATGATTTATATGCTGCTATGTGAATGATTAAGTTGCATTCATGTTAATTTGGTATGCTTTAGATGCATTTATTTTATGGTTATGGGAAACAACTAAATTTGTTTTAATTTTGTAACTGTGAGCTACAAGAAATGAGTTGACTATAAATGAATTAATTTTTTTGGCTTTAAATTTCGTTTTTATGTTTATTTCGCACCGTAATGTCCCTCGGTTGGGTTGGGGGATGCTACACTTTTTCACTAGTGAGTAGCAATTTTTTGAGTTTCAACGAGGAAAGTTGGTTGTTTGACAATCATGCATATTAAGTCTTCTTTCCATATCAATAGACTTCATGATTGGATTCACTGGATGTATGACTACGTTGGTCTTTCACATACGGTGAGTCACTTATCTACATGGTTGTATTGGTTCTTTGAATACGTTGATCATTGTAGATTTGATGTATTTCTATGATATATGTTGTAAGAGAGAGAGAGAGAGAGAGAGAGAGAGAGAGAGAGAGAGAATAGTGAGTTCAAATTTTCCCTTTTTGAAATATTAAGCAGGTTGAGCCATGTTTTTGTGATTTTCCTCTCCCTTAGGTCAAAGTTCAATGTTGCCTTATGTATTTCCCAATGTTCACTTTCATATTTTGCCAAGTTAAATATTTGGGAGGTGTTCTCGAATATTTGGATTTTTATTTTGATATGATGGTAATTTCAAGTTATTGAGTCATTTCTTTGCTTGGTGTTGAGTCAGAGAAATAAAAGCTGTCACAAGAAAGTCTTGAGTCCTATTTTGATATATTTCCATTAAGTTGTTTGACATCAAAGTGGCTAGTTTTAGGATTCAAAAGTTTTATCCTTGATCCCTATGTTTTGTTGGTCATGTTTTCAAGTCCGAGTCAAAAGAGTTGAGTCAAGTCTAAGAGTCTGTACTTTGGAGTTCTATCATATTTGTTACCTTATATAAGTTTTATTTGTATGTGCCGTTGGATTATTGAAGGGGGGGGGGTGAATCAGTAATAGAGAAATTATAATCCTTTTTAACCAAATAATCCAAGTGTTATATCAATGTAGAATTATCATCCAATAATGAGCAATGAACAAATGAACAATCATACACATACACAATATACCAGTGTTTTATGTGGAAACCCAAAGCGGGAGAAAACCACATAATGCTTTTTCTTATATGTCTTGAAGAATTACATTCATTGGTAGCACCAACTTCCTTTTCTTTCTAGCTAAAACTGGAAGGAGGCTCCAACCTCCTAGTTTCTCAGGCTACAACCTAAGGGAAGCTCCAACTCCCCAATTCTCTAGCTACAACCAGAAGGAGGCTACAACCCCCTATGTTCTCTGGCTACAACCAGAAGGTGGCTACACCGACCTGTCCTTGCCCTGAAGTAGAAGTAGAATGATTGAACCACTGTCACACTATCACTATGAGATATACCATTGTAAACCTGTACCAATTAACCTGAACCATGCATCAACATGTACCTCAACCTGTAATCAATCTGTACCATAAACAAGTGAATCAACCATGCACCAACCTGTAATCAACTTGTACCATAAAAAAGTGCATCCAACCATGTACCAAGTATGCACCAATCATGTGTCACCTACTCATCAACTAGACTCATCAATATGTACCAACATCATCAACTATACACCTCATGTATGTGTCAACTCATCAACTATTTGTCTCAACCATGTACCCAACATGTACCTTAACCAAAATCCCTCATCAATTTCATCATCCAAATATGATTTGTAACTCGGTAATAGACCCGGTGTATATGATCACATACCTGCAAACCTTCCTTAACTTTAACAACACGAGACTAGCATTTTCATCAAACTTTTCTTTAGTCTCACATGACTAGTTTTGGATTTGTCAACAACCCTAACTTGAAATAATCATAACTATGTACCTGTAATGAATAAAGATCTAAGCCGAATATATCAAAACTCATACCATTATCCATCAAACAAACTTGGGTCCATTACCCAAACCTTGATTCTCCAACTTCTTATGGCCATAACTCTCTAACCGTGAGGAGTTATGTGACGTTCCACATACCACCGGAAATGGAATGAAAAGAACTATCCATATAGGATAGTTTCACTGACAAATTCACTTACATTCATCTCATTATTCCAAAAATAATCATGGGTTCTCTAACCGTACTTCTAGGATAACTCAATCCGCATAGTGTCTTCCCGTGAGGGATTTCACCATAAGGGGACCACTTTGGAGTTCATCCTTGGTGATATAGGGATTTCTTCAAGGGTTGAAATCAATGACAACTAACCTTAATAAAAAATCTCCCCCTTTGGAATTGATGGCAACACTCTGATGCAAAATTGAAATTATGTCATGCAATACTGAAGTCATATCACTCATGCTCCCCCTGGAAACATGCCTTTGTCATCTTCATCTCTGTGACTACATTGTACTATAAACATGAAGATATCCTCTACATATGATGAATCTCTCCCCATTTGTCATCAATGGCAAAGGTATCTTTGCATCTAGGGATGCTCCCCCTGACTGAATTGTCCTCTTTATGGTGCTTCCCTATGTACATCTAAGACATATAAGATAAGCATTCAAAAGCATTCATTTTGGAGTAGAAATAACTCAGAGTCTTTGGCGAAGATAATCAAAGGCTTCCCATGGAAGTGGTTTTGTAAATATGTCTTCCACTTGTTCTTTTGTGCCCACATATTCAACTCACGTGGGTCATCCTCATTTGGTGCTTCTTCCTGCACATGGTAGCATGACAATAGTTCTTTCAGTTTGTCTGTTCTGCTGTTGGTACTTTGTCATAAGTTCAACCTCTGGTTCTTGAATGAGTATTTACCATCTAATTTGTTTGAGTGTTGAATCCATGTTGAGGTTATCATGTTCAAATGAGAAAGTGACTATAAAATTCTAATGTAATATTGTCCATTCTGCAGTGCCTTTGTGCAATTTCTGGTCTACATACCAGTTTGCTGGAATTCCTTCCAATGTGTGAATAAAGTGGCGATGCCATTCTTCTGGTGGTGTCATTCTCCATAGTGTCTTGCACTTCTCCAAGTGTTCTTCTGGTGTCCCATGTCCGTCATATCTCTGCAATTGATTTCTTCCCTATTCTGCGCCAAACCTGATGTGCAATAATCACTTACCTTGGTACCAATTCTTGAGTGTCTCTTTGTGTGCACCCCACCATCTTGCAAGTGTTACCTTGAGTGATATATCTAGAGCTAAGAGCCTCTAGTTTTCTAACACTTCATCTTCCTATCTTGTTAGGAATTATTCTAAGTCATTTACCCCATGAAAGCTGGGAGGTTCTCTTATCTCTGTACCTACCCATCTTACTGCGCTATCTATTCTTTCACACCTTCTTGTGGAGACTTCATGTAATATCTGCTGACAATTATCCAAACATGTATTTGAGTCTGATGTGCATGACATGATACTTCTCTAAACTAGTACCCCATTTACAATTGGATTCACATAATAATATTCTCATGTGGTGGTCTTGTATAACTGGTTAATTTCCTCCAGGTCTAAACAAGTGGGTTCTACAAACCTTTCTCCTTCTGATGGATCTAATGGAGCAATGAATCTGTACTCTCCTGACTTGAATTCCATATTCCTCATCTTCATATTGATTATGGACTGATTATCAAATTCCCAATCTAATCCAAGCAATGTCAGATAAGGTGTTGTGCCATCCACTATTTCTATCACTTCGAAATCGGCTTTAGTGCACACTCCATCCAGATCTATTGTCACACCCTTTAGCCTTCCAATTGGTAGAACCCTATGTTTATTCACTAGTTTTAGTTGAACAGGTGAATATCCTAGTACGGTTTCTCCCATACATTGCCATGTCTTCTTGGGTATTACATTCACTTCAGAGCCTAAGTCTAGTATGATATTTCCCATGTTGAAATCTCCAATGTTGGCATTCAATTTGAACTCTTTGCTTGTTCTCCTCCTTGTATGCATATGATTAAATGTTTTCTGTTCTAGCTTTCCCTCTACATATGTGCTACATATTTCTAACATATTTTGTAACACTTTAATAGTTGATGGATCATTTAGTAGTTTAACACAAGATTGCAAAAAATCCTTTATGGTACTTACTTGTCCTATGGGAATTTACTTCACTAATGTGATCCAATGATGAAGGAATCTCGTACGTTGGTATGTCCTGAGTATACTGTGCAATTGATGTAGATGCAATGTCTGGCTTCAAGAATTCTTGTCTGGCTTGCTTGAATATATCCTTTTCGTTCTGTGCATCAAACCGCTTCTGTGGATCAACATTTTTCTTCACCCATTGGTGTTGTGCTAGATCTTGTTTTACTGCATCATCTCCTGTCTTATCTCCTATGCACGTAACTATGTTGATATTTCTTCCATCATCCCTTTCTTCTACACAAATCCATTAAACATTCTGATTGTTTTGATTTCTCTTTTCCTAGATATTCCCCAATAGTGTCGGATAGTCTTCTATGTCATGGTCAGATGCACGATAATACACACATGTTGCAAGTGGAAGTGGACATTCTCTTGCATAGTGTCCTGGTTGTTGACATTTATGGCATACCATTGGTCCTCTGCCTCTTCCAAAGCCTCCTCTACCTCATCCTCCACCTCTGTAGCTAGCTCGATCTCCTCGCGGTGCATTGTACTGTGGCACCTGGTTATACTGCATGAGATTATATTGTGGCTGTGGAGTATTGTACTGCGGCTGCCCAGTTTATATGGGGATGGTACTTGGTTAGAATGTGGTGCATCTTTCCCTGCCATCATCTTTGCCTGCACCCTATAGGTGTCTGATGTTCTTTCCCTCATCAACTCCATTGTCCTGCAATCTTTGTCATCATGGCCTATTAACTTGCAAAAGTTGCAATATGAACTCTTAGCCATTGTTTGGTATTTCTGCATCATTGGAAAGTGATGTGGATCATTCCCCTGTGTCTTACATATCTCACACCATAGTCCTCCTGATGGAAAAGGGTTGGAAGTCATGTTTCCATGTACTGAGCGAATGTTGGGCATTCGTTCTTGTGGTGTCCTTCTGTCCTAAATGTGGTACACCAAACAACTTCTCTTTTGTCCTTACTCATGTTTTGGTTTAATTGAAATGTTAGATTCTTCAGGTCTTCCTTGAGCTCCTCTATTGTTGGATCTGTCTTCTGATATTGGTTCTCTTCTAGTTGCAAGGATGCCTGCAGAGCCTCTTCCTAGGTCTGAAACTTCTGTTGTCTCAAAGGGTATTTCAAGTGTGGTAGTAGTGAGTTCAAAAACATATGCCTATGCTGCATATATGTCATGACATACTTCATCTTTCCATTCAATCATTTGAATCTATGGTCTATCTCCGAGATAGATTCCCCTGGTTTCTTTCTAATTTCCATCATCTCATTCATGTATTGATCCTCTGAACTAGGCTTTTGTAATTCACTTATCAACAACTTCTTGATATCAACAATCGTTTTGGTTGTTCCTGGTAGACTGTTTGTAACTAAGCTCATGTATCAATCCAATGCATGGTCTCTTAGTGTGATGGATAACTGTGCAGGTTTGGTATCCTCATATGTGATCTTCTTTGATTCCAAGATCTTTTCAGAGATGAACAAGTGCTTCTCACATTCCTCCGATGCCTCTCCTTTAAATTCTGGTACCCTGATGGTGGGATCATGTCCTTCCATCCTGAATGATGAATGACTACCTCCGCGCGGTGTAGATCCCTAACTCATACTTCATGACTTGGCTCCCCTAGTCATTTCTTCTTGTATAGATGTACTTCCTTCTGTGTTTCTTCCACTGAAATTCAGCTGTCTAAACGATGGTGTTCTTTCTGGTGTGTTAGTCGCACATGGTTTTATGGGTTCCATATTGACATTGATATGGATAAGATTTCTACCTCCAGTTTCTGCTCTTGGACCTCTTGTATTCCTTTCATATGTCGTGCACATGATTTCCTCAATCTTCTCCACAGCCCAAAGATCCTCTACCTCTTCTTCATCACTTGCCAAGCCTTCCCTTGCGGCTATGGCACTCTTCTTATTGTTCATCTTATATTGGTAGGGTACTTCACTGTGCATTCTTCGAGCTGTTGCCATGACTTGCTTGATCTGTTCTTCCTCCATCATGATTGGATCCAAGGCCTCCTCCTTATTTCCTTTATCCATCTCTTCCTCCATTTCTCCGTCTCTTGTCAGTGCTTCCTCCCTTCCCCAATGCACACAATGAAGTTTAGCTATCCGAGGCCATTGTCATTACAAATTTGTTATATAGTAACATCTTAATGGAAGTATACAATGATCTAATATAACTACCTTGAGGTCCATTTAGGAACTCTTGCTCTGCTGCGCTGTAAGACTTCGCAATATCTACTGCAAAATCTGTGATAAATCCTGCAACAATGCTGTCTAACCAGAAATATACTGCATGTGTAAATTTATTATCAACTTGTTGTAACTGTGCGATCTCAACATGATTCCATTCTAGCTGCCTGATCCGATTTGCAGAGTGGTTTTCTTTCAACCTCAATATCCACTCCTGCAACACATGCGATAAATCATAGAAAAATACTTCATGCAAGTCGCTGAATACATACTTGTCCAAAGATTTGCACGGTGTTAGCTTTGTGTTTCTGTTATCTTTCTGCACAAATTCCATCTCCCTTGTTTTCAACCAACTCTCGATCTCTACCTTCCTTGGGTTCCATGGTCTCAACATCCCCTTTTATATTCTCATTATTTTAATGTTTTGTCGCCAGATATGACATTCTTTTCACACCTCTTCAACAGATCTCATTCACTCAATCCCTTTCTGTTCCAACTAACAATGAAGCCATTTGTTGGTTATAGTTTAACTCCTGCTACCCTTCTTGGGATGACCCAGGTTCAATTCCTCTTAGTTTCCAACAAAACCCCTTTAAAACTATCGACCCTCCTGGTAAAACATAAGGCAACACAACACACATGATGCACTGCGCAGTCTCACCCAAGATAGTTCTTATTGGTGGCTACAATGATCATGTGCTTGTAGCCTAGGAAATGACCGGGGATCTGGGACTAACCTCAGTAGTCTTCATTTATTACTTTAACATTTAACTTATATGGAATACCCTGTCATTCTTTCTCATGCATGTAAAGTAACAGATCTATCTAGTCACTCACACATGTGTTTAACATATAATCGTTAACAACAAAAGAGATACATGACATTCAATCACATAACACGTGATCTACCATGGTTCACCCCTCCTGGGCTACATCCACAAGATTTGGTTTCTCTACTCTTTTATTATTCTAGTTCCAAAACTATAACGCCTCGCACATTACAATTCTCCATCAAAACAGGTCGAGATCTACAATGAGGTGGACTAGATCACACCAGGCTCCTCAGCCCGTGATCTAATCCTCAATATCTCCCTTATTCCCTCTCCTCAGATCAACAACTTATAAAAATAGATTGGAGTAACAATATGATAACAATGAAAAACCAACATGACATCCAACTCCGAATCTCAGAACCCCTGACCTAGACCTCCTAGGTACCTACTTATACATATTTTCGGCTTACCAACCATTACCTTCTCTTACCAAAACCCTAACCCTATCATGGCTAGGTCTTCTTTCATGTGTGCCTCACATGCCTTCCTCTTCTGCATGCACATGCTGTTTTTCCTGCATGTGCGTCTGCCTTACACGTGCTACTTCTTCTGCATGTGCATCCGCCTCCCACGTCATGATTTTCCCTCAAAACTGGCTTGCACTCAACATAAATATAACATAAATAAGTGAAAATTCAATTAAATTGTGAATTAATAAAATTGATTTCTAATCTTAATCGCTAAACATACACTTTCAATATCTTACCAATAAAGCTACATTCTTATATTTTATTTTCCCTTGAAGATCAATTATACTAATCCTTGTTGTGTGTCTAAATGAAAAACCATAAATCTCCAAAATGGTGATGTTGTGACTTCCATAAATCCCATAACCAATTTATTGAAAGCTTGGTAAGTATAAGGCTCACTATCATATCCAATGTTTTGGATATTATAATCATGAGGGATATTCACAATAACTAGGGAGTATTCCTTTTTAGGAACAATGTTTGCAATTTTTTTACAATCACCTAATATCTCTTTATACTGAACAGTGTCGAGCCCATTCCAAATATAGTGATAAAGGGTGTCATCAAGTTCAACATTTCGAGCACGTCTCCTTCTTTCTCTTTCAAGCTTAGATTTTTGAATAAAACTTTTGAAGGTTTCAGGTACTCCATATACATTCTTCTTTGGCATCTTTAATGAAACAAAAAAACATATAGTTATATATCTATAACTAATAAAATATAAATAAATTAACCTACAAAAGAATAATATCAATGTAATAAATCAACATACCTTTTTGAATGCAACAAAAAATTGTTTCAATGCTGCTGTGGAGCTTGAATTTGGATATTTGAGTCTAACATCATCCCAACTCTCTTCATTCAACATATTAATAATTTCTTATTGTATTCTCATATACACCTTGTGTCTAAATAAAATAAATAAATAATGTTATAAAGTTATATTTAACAAAATACTTAGAACAATGATACGTTATACGTTAAAATGAAAAAAATAATTTTCCAATCCTAACATAAATAAGAAATAACTCATCAAACTTACTTTTTAAATTCATCACACATTTCTTCCATTGATAATTCACCTGACCTTACATGTGATAATATAGCTATTATAAGTGTCTTATCTTTCACTCCTTGTATCATTCTCCAAGGTGTTATATTCATATCTTCTGACAGATTCTTGATTTCAGGACTTGTCTTACTTGTGCTACATATTAAGGGTTTAGCCTTCTTAACCCTATTATTTTTTATACCAATATTTTCCCATAGGTTGAAGATCTCATCTACCAAATCCCATACCTTTCCAGTTATAAATCCCAATTGAAAATAACTATCCACATCTTTGAATGCATCACTTCCTTTGTGCTTTTTCTCTTTTAAATTTTCCTCATCAATTGGGAAGCCTATTTCCATCCAACATTGATTCTAAAACTTCGCATCAACATTTGATCTCTCCCCACCATATATTTCAGAAAACTCATTATGGATAAATCTCACCCTTTGAATGAAATTCATGGAAATCCTAAACTCATTATCTATGTTGTGATCCCATGCCAATAACTTTGCTTCTGCATTTGTTAAACCAACATAAATTATACATTTGACTGTCTCAAAAAGAGGGTTATTGAGATACACTTGCATCAATTCTCTTCTAGCCTCTGCATAATGATTTCCTCCAATCACGTAATATTTATAGTCAAAACATTTTGATCTATCAAATTCATCCCTACTAGGAACTTCCATTGGGTCAACAAGAACTAGGTAGTCAACCACATGTGCATATGGATTGTACCTAATCAATGCTTTCAAGTTGTGAATATGTAAGTGATGCGTCTTTCCAATTTTATATTTTTCTTTCCCTTTTGCGGGTTTATTAAGTTGCTTCACATTCAACTAAAATGTATGGCCATCATCAACTAAGTTGGTTGTCCTCAATCGATTTCGAATGAATTTTTTTTTTTTTTTTTCATAATACCATCCTCTAGATCAACACCTGGTGTTATTATTTCTCTTATACCTTTAGGAATTTCATTATGATATTCAGAGCTAACCATGACTTCTTCATCATCAACAACATTTTATTTCTTCTTATGGTTTAAATGGGTTTCATCTAAATCAACTATCTCTTCATAATCAATAGGAATGGAATCATCCCTGGGCATTACTCTTTTTTGCTTCTCTTGTTTATTTTTCTTGTGAGAAGAAGTGACAATCTCATTGGAACTAATCTCAACAACATATTCATTTGGATTTTCCACATCTTCAAATGTAACCCTTCTAGGATTTCTAGAATGAGGACTTTTCTTTCTTCTTTCCCGTTCTTGTGTGTCTACTCTTGCAACTTCGGCCTATGTTACTTTTTGCTTCTTTTTCCTTCCTTATTGTGCCTTATTGACATGAAAGGAATTGATGCCTTCCATGATATTTTTCTTTGTAGAGTAAATCCCCACTAACATATGTGAAATTCATATAGAAAAATCCTGTAAAAATAAAATATAACATTTCCATTTTAAATAAGATTTAAAAATGATCGTGATACTTATAATAATACATGATACACAAATAAGAATAAGCAAAATTACATTGCCTCTCTCAATGTCTTCAACGATAGATGCACATAATTCTGTAAAACATTCATCCCTGTTATAATTTCTCAATTTGAAACAATATCTAATCTTGATATAATTCCTAGCTTGTTTCATGATTGCATAAACAATATCTGTGTCTAGCACTAAACATATATCTCATAACAATCCAAGTGCTTGATAATTTCCTTCAACATGTTCAAATTCGACACAATATAAATATAGATGTTCTCCATTTTTTCCTTGTTTTCCTTTAACAAATGAAGAATGTTCCATTCTATTTTCACCTTCAATAGATTTCCACTCTCTAACATTCTTCATTTCCCTTGAGAGCCCATGTGTTGGACCTTGAACAAATGTGCTATCAATTTGTTTCCTAGCATTCATGGAGGCCTCGGTTGAAATTTTGGATGCCATTATTGCAGGTCTTGATCCAGATACATTCACATGTAGTTTCTTTCCTGCCATTTTTCCTATATGAAAAATAAAAAAAATAGATTACGTCTTTATAATAATGATGGGAAATTGTTTACAATATAATAAAAAAGAATAAAATCATCTATAAGTTTTTTTTTTTTACTTAACCCTTGGGGGTACTGAGGGTGATGTTGGGACCAAGTCTTAGCCTATGAGGGCATTAGAGGCGATGTCGAGCATCACCCCAGCCCCTCGTAGGCCATGCCCTGGAAATGGTGGCCAGGACTTGGCTTGTAGGAGGGCTGGGGTGATGCCCTCCATCAACCCCGTTGCACTCTGACTAGCAGAAAATCGACGCGGGACTAGGAATTGGATTGTGGGGGGATGGGGCGATGTTTGACATCATCTCAGCCCCCTGTAGGTAAAGTCTTGGGCCCTACGGGACCAGGACTTGGTTTATAGGGGGCTAGGGGCGATGCCTGACATTGCCTCCAGCACCCTCGTAGTTCAAGACTTGGTCCTGCGTGGAGGGAATCACCCCCACAGGCCAAATTTATAAAACAATTATTGAAAAACAATAAAACAATAATTTTTTTATAAAAAATACACTATATTTTTTTTTCATTTTTTCTTCTTAAAATCCTACAATTTTTTCTAAAATTTCTTCCAAAAAGGTCTAAAAACATTTTAAAATTTGTAGAAAAAAATATAAAATATCTCATATATTTTAGGGTTTTCGATGATTTTTGCATAAAAAAATCTCATGTAAATCAAAGCCGATCTTATATAATTTTATTTTGGTAAATGATAAGAATTAAAAAAAATACTAACCTCTGAAATGTTAATTCTCCTCAAATGTCTCCTTGATGTTTCTCCCTTGTAGATTGCTCCAAAATATTTAACGAATGTTGCCCAATACTGAACGCAATGTAAAAAGACAAAACACGAGTGTGTATATATAACAAATATGATATTAATTATTGTTAAGTTTAATGAATATGAGATAAATAAAAAAGAAGAGCTTGTATATATACACCACAGATTATATGAATCATCGCTAAGTTTAATGAATGTGGAATAAATTAAAAAACATGAAAATTATTGTAATTAACTAATAAATAACGAATTAATAGAGTAAAAGTTTTATTTAATTTCGAAGGGAAAATATTAGAGGGAAATTTTTTTTGGGGAAAATTTTGGAAGGAAACATTTGAGGGGGAAATTTTGGAGGGAAAATTTCATTCTACAAGTTATAAGATTGTCATTGGGAGGGTGAATATTTGTATCATTCTATATTTTTAGTGAGAAGTGATGGATTCATTAGCTAAATAAGATTTTATTTATGAGACATCAACATATTGTTCACATACCTCTTCTTTTGGGACTAGCAAATGTGATCAAAATACTTGTAATGTAAATGAGGACTCATATTTTTCACCTAGTCAGAAGTTTGATCATAGTGAAAACAATGATATTCAACATGTTCACCAGGAAAGTCTTAAATCTTATGACTTTGAAGGCACCAATGATAGAGAGGAGGAATATGATGGTGATCAATCTGTTCAACAATTTAATAATATTGAAAATACTCAAAATCTAGGTCAAGGTGAATACTTTGATTACAATTTAAATGATTGGGATGATAATTTTCCTCCAAGTGAGATTTTTCAAGGTACTTATGAAGATGATGAAGATTTTACTCTAAGTGAGGATTTTTAAGGAACTAATGAGGATGATGAAGAATTTCCCTCAAGTGGGTATTTTAAAAGTAGTGAAGATGATTATGCCAATGATGGACACTCTTTCCTGAGTGGGGAATTTAAAATCATCAATGTTGATGATGATGATTTTCCTTCAAGTGAATATTTTCAAGGTACTGATGAGGATGTTGAAGATTTTACTCCAAGTGAGGATTTTCAAGGCACTAATGAGGATGATGAAGAATTTCCTTCAAGTGGGTGTTATGAACCAAGGGGAGCATAGAGAGATAAATGTATATGATATAACCCCAAGGGGGGGCATATATGAGATTGAATGTATATGTAATGTGTAAATATATATGTAATAGGGTTGGTATAGTAGTAAAAGGGCTGGTATAGTAGTAAAAGGGCCTCATGTGCAAGTGTGAATAGATATATATAGAGATCATGTATTCCTTATTGACGACATGTGAATTGTGAAGTATGAAAGGTATTTGGTTATTTGGTGGGGTTTCCCCTATTATTTAAGGAGTTATTGTTTAACATATATATATTGGATTTTTTTACATCCTCACATTCCATACATGGTGTGTCCTTTTTTTCTGTTATAATATTTTAAGTATTTGGTTCATTTCATTTAGTATCAGAGCGTCGATTCTAGGGTTTTTCCGCCTCAAACAATTCATCTTGGAATTTTCTCTATAACCTTTTTTTGGGGCCACTTGGGAAAGTGAAAATTATAGGATGTTTATAAGACTTATAAAGGTAATTTTTTTACAAATTGTAGTTTCTGGGTCATTTTGATTTTGGAGATACACTCTATGGAATATAGGGTATTTTACTAGTCCTGTAACTAGCCTCAAATAGGTGTCCTGGGTAAAAAACTCATAACATATTCATAGAAGATCCAAATTACATGAGATAAATTGAATTAGAAAGAGTACAATCCTTGTTATTTTGGGTGTATGTTTCATAATCAGATATAAAATATTGGGTACATGGTAGGCTGTACAATTTTCTCTCTCGGAAAGGCCAAAAATCAACAAGGTTTGGGAAAGTTACTATAACTTTCATTCGACACACCCAATTTTGGTTAGACTCATGAAATTGTAGAGAATCCATTTCAGAGTACTAAAAGTCAAAATTTCAGACTCATAGGGGCTGAAATTTCAGAAATACACCAAAATGAAGGTCGCCCAGTAGGACATACTCCAAATTAGGGTTTTTAAAGGTATGCCACTTAAAACTATCATAACTTTTGATTGGGATGTCTGATTGAGCTGATTCAAAAGCCATTGGGAAGAAGAAACATAGAATATTATATTGGATCAAGGATTATAACCATTTTGTATCATTATCCTTAATATACAAAGGTTTTGAGTTAAGGGTTTGGGTTAGAATTCAATTAAGAATCAATGAGAATACCTAACTTTAGTAGAGATGAAGATAAACATGAAATTAGTCCTATGTAATGGTTGAGGATGGTAAAGGAAAATTATATGAGGAATGGTATAAGTCCTTGGGGGGAATATTTTTATTTTTTAGATGGAACTCATAAGTGGTGGAGAAGCCTTGATGAATATACTAGACTCCAGTCCACATGGGAAGAATTTGAAAAGCACTTCTCAGATAAATGGATTAGGGATACAAAAATGGAGGAATTGTATAGAATTAAAGATGAATTAAAAGAAGCAAAGGAAGAGATTAATAATAAGGGTGAGGAGCTATCTAAGATACGATCCTTTAATGAATCACTCATTAAGGAGGTTAATAATGTAAAACAAGAAAAAACTAGCAAAGGAAAGTGGGAAAAGCATGAGTCAAGGGAATATTTGAAAAACAAAGATGACGAGATATGAAAATTATGAAACCATAATAAAAAAATATTGGATGATGTTAAGAGATTGAAAGAAGAAAATAAGAATTGTCAAAATCAATAATAAAGAAGGACATTGGATGAATAATCTACCAAAATACTTGAAGAGAAAATTTGCAGGAAGGTTGAGGAATCCCTAAATACCGATGAGGTAAAATTAGAAATGCAATCCAGAATTGAAGAAGGACATCATAATTTGATAAATGGGGTGACATTTCAACTTCAAAAGGAGAAAAAAGACAATATTGAATAATGTCACTAGAAGATACTTGAATAATTTGAAATCCATCTAGAGGATGTACATGCCAAATATGATGGTATTATCTCCATGGTTAGAATAGTCAAAGAGAATTCAAGGAAGATAGAGGATTCCATTGTCTTTGAAAATAATTTAGATGAAATTCACATGCAGAGTGAAGAAAAACCATCAAAAGTGGAACCATATCGACACCCTCATTACTGAGAAACATTTCAAGGAAGACAAGAAGATCAATATCAACATTATGAAGGAAGAAGATGAAATTCTTGTCAATATTAATGGAATAAGGCATCACAAAACCACTCGTCAACAAGATATTATCAAAGACCAACAACCACTAAAAATTGGAGAAGCTACAACAAAAATACATGGAATCAAAGGAAATAAAATTATGCAACAACTAGACGCCAAGGTTTAAGACAAAAAATAATTGATTTTGGATGGATAGATAATCATTAATGGAATGAATAAAGAAGGAAAAAAATAAAATCATATTACTTGGTTTCATCACATGTGAAGCCTTTAATTGCAAAACTTTGAGGACAAAGATTTTTGAAGGAGGGTACTATGTTATGACCCAAGGGGAACATATATAGGGATAAATGTATATTATATAACCCCAAGGGGGGGAATATATGGGCCTAAATGTACATGTAATGTGTAAATATATATGTAATAGGGCCGACCTAGTAGTAAAAGGGCCTCATGTACAAGTGTGAATAGGTATATATAGAGATCATGTATTCATTATTGGTAAGATGTGAATTGTGAAGTATGAAAGGTATTTGGTTATTTGGAAGGGGTTCCATTATTATTTAAGGAGTTATTGTGTAAATTATGTATATTGGAATTGTGCTCCATGCTCACATTCTGTACATGGTGTGTACTTATATTCTGTTATGATATTTTAAGTATTTGGTTCATTACAACAGGGATTTTAAAAGTAGTGAAGATGATTATGTGAATGGTGGACACTTTTTCCCGAGTGACAAATTTAAAGTCAACAATGTTGATGATGATGATTTTCCTCCAAGTGAGGATTTTCAAGGTACCGGTGAGGATGATGTAGATTTTCCTCCAAGTGAGTATTTTCAAGGTATCGATGAGGATGATGTAGATTTTCCTCCAAGTGAGGATTTTCAAGGCACTAATGAGGATGATGAAGAATTTACCTCAATGGGGATTTAAAAGTACTGAAGATGATTATTCTAATGGTGGACACTCTTTTCCAAGTGGGTAATTTAAAGGAACCAATGTTGATGATGATGATTTTCCTCCAAGTGAGGATTTTCAAGGTACTAATGAGGATGATGAAGATTTTCCTCCAAGTGAGGATTTTCAAGGAAATAAGGAGGAGGATGAAGAATTTCCCTCAAGTGGGGATTTTAAAAGTAGTGAAGATGATTATGTTGATGGTGGACAAGTTTTTACAAGTGGGCAATTTAAAAGCACCAATGGTGATGATGGAGATTTCCTCCAAGCGAGGATTTTCAAGGTATTGATGATGATGATGATGATGAAAATTTTCCTCCAAGTGAGGATTTTCAAGGCACTACTGAGGATGATGAATAATTTTACTCAAGTGGGGATTTTAAAAGTAGTGAATATGATTATGTTGATGGTGGACACTTTTTTCCAGGTGGGCAATTTAAAGGCACCAATGGCGATGATGATGATTTTCCTCCAAGTGAATATTTTAGAGGCACTGATGATGGTGTTGTTGATGATGAATACAATCTTGTTATAGAAGAATTTAATGGCATTGATAACCGTAAGGGTGATGATTATTTTCCTTCAAGTGAATATTTTCATGGAAGATCCAATGACATTGGTGAGGATGGAAATCATTTTTCTAGTGAGATTGATATTCCTCTTATCAATGAGATTATCAATGAATATGATGATGGACCGAGGAATGAATATCATATTCTCAATCATTCAGGTGAAACAAATCAGGGTGATCAACATTCTCTTGTTCAGTCTCCTCACAATGTTTTGTATGATATTCCTTCCAATGATGAGGAAATTCCTTTCAGTGAGGATGATGAAACAATGGAGACATTGAAAAGAAACAATGTGTCTATGACTAGGACTAGACCTTTTTATATCAATCCAAATCATTCTATTTATACAAGGTCTAGGAAATAATTTCTCACTAAATCAATTTCCATTAGTGATTTGATTTCAAGTGAATGTTTTCAAAATAATTGTTTGAAAAGTTTGGACTACATGTATGCCTTGAATAAAAGGAAGACATATTTGTCAATGAATACGAGCATGCAAAATTCATATTTAGTTGGATGCATGATATCCACCAAGATAGGATATGATTATCACATTGGGAATATTTTACTTTGGATAAAGGCTTTAAAAAAAAATCACTCAATTGGTAATATTCGTTTATCAAGAATCCAAACAATATTGGGAAAAGATCCTTCATTTTTTCAAATGTACATCATGGACGAGAGAGTGGACCATTAAAAAACACTACATTTTCATGGATGCGTGACTTCTTTTCCAAACATAGAGAGTGTATGTCAGATAGAGACACACTACATGTTCTAGATAATTTCTTAAGGAGATGTATCTACAACTTATACAAAGGATGTGCTGAAGGTGATTAAGGAAATGGTAATTTTATTACATATGCATATTTTAAAAGAATATGGAAGAAACAATTCAACAATGTCTGTATTCATAAGAAGTCAAGCATGGGGATTTGAAATATATGTGCTACTCTTAAATCAAGAAGAGATAAATATGAAGGGGTAGAAAGAGGTATATATTTACAATACATTTTTTTTTATTTTTTAAATTGGATAGTTATCAACTATGAATACATATTATCAATAATTTTACTTTATGTCATGTGGAGATTCCATAGTCAAAGCGCTTCAATAACATCGAAATCAATAATCAAGTGAAAGGAAAAAGTTGTACACACATATAAATTAAGAAGTGTTATAATGCTCCAAACAAATATATAGGAATAATAATTGATAGGATGGACCAGAAAAAAACACTTCTACCACTTTTTTTCCGTACACCAAAAAATTTACAAGAAGATAATCCTATTTAGTTTCACTTGGTTGGTTGTATGGTTTTTAATGGAAAAATGTGTCCAAGGATTTACTTCACATCTCCAAATATTCATAATGATGCAAATATGACCATCACCATAATTCATCATGTGCTCACTCACTGGTCTGGAAATCTTCCTCAAGTTATATATCTACAGTTAGACAACACTAGTCGTGGAAACAAAAATCAAATTGTGTTTGGATAACTAAGCATGCATGTTGAACTGAGAATATTTCAAAAGGTAAAAGTTGGTTTCCTTCTTATTGGACACACTCATGATCATATTGATCAATTTTTCAGTCGTTTTTCAGTAACATCGAAGAGGAAAAATGTTGGAAGCCTACCATCATTAATTATATGTATTAAGAAATCATACATTCCAGAGCCCGTTTTTCACATATTAGAAGAAACTATTGACAATCGAAGATTTATTCAAGGATCACATGGTGAAGAAAAATGTATTGAGCAACTTAATGACATTAGCTTCCAACATCGTTTAAAAAAAAAAGGTTGATGGGAAAACACTTATATGGGGAAATAAGTATTCAAATATTGCAAAATGAGGGCCTTCATCAGATAAAGTATTTTTGAAGTTCATTCCAGATTGTCCAATATTTTCATCACAGTTATTGTTATTACAATTAGTTTTTGAAATGCATAATTCACGGAGGCATAATAGAGATTTATATTATTATGAATGCTTGGAAGAAATAAAAAAGTCCATTAAAGATACATATGAGTACTTTGATGTTGTTGATTCTGTTTGGTGGGAGTATTTTTTCAATAGTCAAAGTGACATAATTTCAAGATCAACAAATGAAGATACATTTTTGAAGACTCCATTTCGTTGGCCAAAAAAATTCCAAATGAATCCGAAGAAAGAAACACTGTTGAACACCAAGAATCTCAAGGTGATATGGAGTTTTCACTAGTAGTGGAAAGATAAATGTATATTGGTTCTAGAAGATCATGTGCACACCATGAAGCCATGGGATACCTTTATAGGGGTTAGGTACATGACATTAAGGAGGGTAGCATGATTGCAATCTTAGCAACTGAAGATACACATGGTTACCCATTATGTATTGCAAAGGTTATGAAGATTGATAAATATAATGAAGATGTTATATAAATTGAAGTGTATTGGTACGCAACATGTACACACCCATTCAATGGTGTGTACAAGCCAAAGGTGGTGGTTGAGAAACATGTCACTAGAAAGATAAAAATAAAGGGTCAAAATACAACTCGTCGTCGCACCGAACTCTTAAAATTATAGGATGTTGACATACTTGTTTATGACTTCAATTTGACAAAGAGAGGAACTCTTCTCTCTAGGACAAAAAATATTATCAAGAGGTTGTTGCCACAAGAAATAAATGTAAGATGAGAGGATGCTAAACCTAGTCGTAGATCTAAAAGGCTTTTGACATATGAAATGTTGGGAATGCATGTAGACTCAGATGGTACATTTATCAATAATAGAGAAGAGTATGGATCATCTACATCTTCATCTAATCATTCATATAAAGACAACGTAGACTATGATGGTATTTCAGAATCCATGAGTCAGATTAAATAAGTGTATGAAACATTTTATGTATTTTTGATCCATATGATGTTTGTGTGGTAACTATAAATGAACGTTCCAACTTACATCTAATGTTACATGAAGTTATGAATCATTTCTATGTTTTATGAATTCTATGTTTTGATTATGGAGAATATAATAAAATTTCATAGCTCATATGTCTTGAATATGGACAATGTAACAATACTTTTAAGAAATAATTTATGTCTCATTCAATGTAATTTGTATTGAATTGTTTTATTAAAAGTAAAAAAATATTCGGTAGTGATGTTGAATTTTTAAAGTATAGGGTGATATTTTCATGGCATTATGTATTATCTTGTGCTCAGAGTGATAAAATGAGATTTAGAAAGTAAACATTTAAGGGTTGATTTTATGATTTTGTTTACAACAATGATAATTTCCTATACCACTTTAAAATACTTGCCATTTTAATACCCAAATTTTGGGTGTTATTGGTAGCAATACTTTTCAATTTGATGGTTGATTTTGAGGTTTTGTTTTTAACTGAACCAACTGATAAGAATCAAATTTCAAATGAGATATAATTTTAATGTTTAGAAAAAAAAACAATGTTCTTTAGGTAACATCACTTTTTGATTTAGGTGTTGATTTTAAGGTTTTTCTGAGCAACTATATGAGTTTTGAAGGACATGCTTGAAAAATGTTGTAATTTTGTTCTGGTTAGAAAAAATGGTGCTACCGATAGCACCAACTTTTGATTTGGGGGTTGATTTTCATGTTTTTTTTTGAAAAAATATGTGTTTTAATGTCCAGAGTTCTCATTTTGAGGTCATAGTTCTTGTTAAGTTGGTAATTTTGTTGAATATCGGCATTGCAAAGGTACCAACAACTGATTTGGGCGAAGACGATTTCTGCTAATACACCTTATCAAGCCGAAGTACTGGACAACACATCGTTGCTACTTTGGAGCATCACAACTACAACTCTACACATTGCTGCAACTCTTCCCACCATTTCCACAACTCTGAAACATTGTTGCAACTCTACACATTAGCGGAACTCTGTCAACGACTGTAACTTCGAACACTGCTGCAACCTTGCATATCACTGTAACTATGAACATTATTGCATTGCTTCAACTTAGAAGAATTGTTGCTACAACACAGGACACTACTGTAACTTGGAAGCACTGCTGCTACCACTCTAACTGTCGCTGCAACTCTTGATGCTAAAGAGGATCCTAGCTATCCTATAAGGATGATACACCAACACGACGAAGTTACAAGCCATCACCACCATGCATGGTATGTCAGAAGGTACATACCCTGAATTGTGTAATGAGTAGGAATTGTTTGGCATAATTAAGACCTAATTACATCACTAAATGCCATCACAGACTCATAATTTCCCAAACTATGACACAATTACCCCATCCCACCATCATTCCCTTCCATACTTTGAAATCACCACCCTCCAAATTGTTCATTATGTGTTGCAACCACAGTTTTCTTGAGCTCTGAGTAGGAAGAATGAGGGGCTCACTGAACTGCAGAGAACCTACAAAGACACTCCTGTTGGAGGCATATGAGAATATCAGAGAAATATTCCAGCAGGGAAGATGGATGGAATACTTAAATAGGATACGAGGGTATGTCGATAATGTGGCACTTGAATTTTCCATAAATTACAAATAAATTAGGATCAAAGTAGCCGTAAAAATGGTGTAGGTGGTAGAGGAGGTGATAGAAGAGGTGATCAATATTCTTTAGACAAGTGAATGATGGTATTGCCGAGAAAGGCTGAAGCCTGAAATCCTTGAGCAATTTTTCGAACCAAGAGAATCTCTAGTCAAGAAAGGGTCAGGATTTGCTAGAACATAACTATTGATCCCATGGTAGGACGTTGCCATTGTCATGCAACAATACATAACCTGTGAAGGCCTCTATGGGGAATTATACCTACAACATATCCATTTACTGGACCAACTACGACATGGAAGGATGGTTAACATGTATTTTTTCCTTTGGAGGACGCAGTAGACCATGGCCACACATGAAAAAAAATATGTTTTCCCTAGAAAATCCCTCTCACACCATGGGATCATAAAAATTTTGGTCGAGTGTGCACTTATTATGGAGAGAATGACATGGATCAAGGTGGCAAGAGCACCAACTGTTGCTTTATCCCCGCCTAGAAGAGCCACAGTTGCTGCAATTCCACCTCAGGACAATGACACAACTCCTTAGGTTCAGGTTGCTGCAACTCTAGAGGCCATGGTTGCTATAGCTCTGGAGGAAAAAAATGATGTAACTCCTAGAATTGCAATCACTGAAAAAGAAACCCTTGAGGGTTTTTCTAGAACCCCTCTGTAAGATGAAGGAAACCATGAGAGTGACATAGAGGTAACAGGGAGAAAACCATGACCAAAAGATTACCGAGGATAAGAAAGAGGCCAGCCTATATGATGACCCAAAAGAAGAAAAGGGAAAGATACATTGCTATCAAGAAATGAGAAACACTTCCACACTAAACCTAGCAGAGGAGAAGATAAATTTAATCAAGAACACAAATGACAAAGCAATCACACAGTACACATAAATTTTACCCTGGAAACCAAAACCAGGAAAATCAACATTCCTTTGATCATTCTTCTCTCTTGTTGTCTTATTCAATATGAATAAAATGTTATATGTCTAACCTTGGTCCACACCTAAGACACAATCAACACCATACCCTCTTTCCCGTGCAAGAACAACCATGTAGCCAATATAGGTTACATCTACATGAACACCAACCTATGATTTACTCATGCATTAACATATTTTTCATTTCATGCATTAGCCTTTACATCCTTACAACACACCTCTTTATAGGATTTACAAAAGGTAAAACCCTAAAGACTTGATGCCCAAAAATGGTTACGTATCCACGCATATCATTGGCTACAAATATTTCAAATCCTGAGATTCTGTTACAGTCGACTCCAAGTCGTATTACTAGTCGACTACCAGCTGACCTTCATTTGTTCTCTAGTTAGTCATCTCACACTCTCTCTTCGACCTCTTGTTGGTTGACTTGTCGTCGATATCTTCAACTTTGACTTTACTCGGTCGACTACCTTGACCTTCGACTTTCTGTCGATCCACCTCAACCTTAACTGTTGTCGATCCATCTCGACCTTCGACTGTCAATCGATTCACCTTGACTCAAATTTCACTACAAAGAATATAACAACCCAACATTCTCCCACTTGTTGTCTTCTTTGCTGAAACAAGATATTATTGAACTTTCATTCACAGACCCAGGGTATCAATGCCCATTGTGTCTCCACACTAAGAGAACTTCAAATCACTCACAGACTTGGTCAACGAGTCTGCTATGTTTTCCAACATGTCTAATTTCTCCAATAATACCTTGTTACTTTCCACCATATATCTTATGAAATGGTATTGTACATCAATATGCTTAGTCTTTGAATGATAAGCATGTTTCTTTGCCATACATATTACGCTTTGATTGTTGCAACTTACCTTCATAGCTCTCTACTCAAACTCGATTCCTGAACACAAGCTTTGTAACCATACCACTTATTTTCTTCCATGTGTGGCCTCCATGCATTCAAATTCTATTGTTGACAAGGCTACGATCACATGTTTCTTACTCATCCAACTTATTTCTCCACCAAAAATCTTGAAGACATATCCCCTGGTCGACCTTCATCGATTCAGATTTCCAACCCATTCAATGTCGACAAAGCCATGTACATCTAACTTACCACTATTACCTCTAGGTATTCCTTGGTAGCATACATCATAGTCCTTCATGCCGCATAATTACATGAATACTCTCTTGACAAGTGTCCAATGTGTTGAAAAGTCAATAAGAAACATGCGTCTAATTTACTTTTCCCTTAATTAAATTAGACAATAAATATTAATCTATTATCTCATTCATAACTGAGTGATTTGGAATTGTAACAGAATTATAAGTGTAGTTAAGTGAGTTAAGATCAGTTGTACTAGTTGTAACTAAACATGCACTAGTGAGAGTTCAGTTAATCAGTGAACTCACATGCAACTGAAGATTCGCCACGGTTAACTACATGCATGTCAGTTCCAATGGACACTAGTTGAGATAACAGGTGAAAGGGACAGTTGGCTATCATTTGTGATTTGTTCACACATGCAGTGGATATGCTTATGAGCATGTGAAAATGATTCATTCGATTCATTGTGAGAATTTGGATTGCAGAGATTGTGCAGAGGAGGCAGGCTGTCTGGACACAGGAATTGGCGCATGTATTTGCTAATTTGTGTATGACAGTGTGAGACGATTGTATTGTACTGAGAGCTCTTGGATTAGAGTTTTGTATGAGATTGTTTCAT
>SNQJ01S0001334.1:485659-530084 GCA_010110895.2 Picea sitchensis
CTCTTGGATTAGAGTTTTGTATGAGATTGTTTCATGATTCATGATATACATAATATATGATAGTTGGGGTTTTTAGCTTTACCCTTTCCCGGTAAAACTTATTGTGTTATGTGTTATTGATATTTCACTTTGTGCTTATGGTTGTGATCATGGTTTAAATTGCTTCCGCAAAAGTAATAGTAGAAGCGATTCAGTATTTAACAATAGCGGAACTTGTTAGATTAGGAGAATCACAGGAATACATTAATTTGTATCAAAATTTCTACACAATGCTCCTTTCTAGGTGTCGACATGTACATGTTCAATAGTCCCATTGCATGGGAAATGTCTGGTTGAGTGAAGACCATCACATACTTTAGACTACCAACAATACTTGCATAGGGAACATGTTCCATGTCATCTATTTATTCCCATGTCTTTGGACACTGTTCAGTAGTAAGCCTTGCTCCCTCAGGAATTGGCACCTTCACTGGTTTGCAATCCTACATGTTGAAACTTTTCTGAACTTTTTCGACATACTTCGTCTGATTCAAACAGATCTTTCTAGCGGCTCAATCTCTCTTAATATCCATTCCCATAATGAATTTAGTTGCACCGAGATCCTTCATGTTGAACTTGGAGGATAATTTCTTTTTCTGCTCCTTTATTGTGTCCATGTTGTTTCCAATCAACAACATGTCATCGACATACAAAGCCACATATATGAAATTCCCACCTTCTTCCTTGGAATATATGCAATGATCAACCTTTCTTCTCACAAATTCCAAACTAAGGATGTATGTGTCAAACTTCTAGTACCACATCCTTGGTGATTTCTTTAGACTGTAGAGGGATCTTTTCAGTTTGCACACCAACTCTTACTTTCCCTTTAATACAAATCCTGCAGGCTGTTTCATGTAGATTTCTTCTTCTAGGTCCCCATGTAGGAATGTTGTCTTCACATCCATCTGTTGTATTTCTATATCGAATGTTGTATCCAGAGACATTAATACTCTAATGGAAGTTGATGCAAACCCCCACCCACTCTCTAGGGTTTGTGCAACCTCCCAGTCTAGGATCGTTTAACTTTGGAAGATGGATCAGCTCGCAGGTTTTGTATGAGCCCTCAAAACCAATTTCACAAGTCCTATACCTTTCCTACTGAATGAAAAATTCAAATTTTAGGAGTCCCTAAGTACCAACGAATTTCTACAAGGGACCGTGGGCCAAGACAGTGGGATAAATCCCAAGTCTCCGGAGAATTCGAGACTTCGGAGCTATTGATCTTCAAGAGTCTTAATTTTTTTTTACCACATTCCTCTCGAACGTCGAAGTTCCAGAGTTACTCTCCTTCATCCATGTGTCCCTCTTCAGATCAATGGTTGAGATCTACTCCATTAGTCAGAGCTTCATGGGGATTGAACACTCCTCGCATATGGCCTCTGAGACTCGATGATCCGGTGACACATGTCCATTGGAATCAAAACTCCAGATGAGTTTCAGACTTCAAAAATTTAGGGGGGGGGTTTCGACTCCAACACACTCCTCGAATGAAATCTTCCAAACTTGTGAAGTCCGAAGGACTTCCAATGGTAATTCCTGTGCTACTTTCCCAGATCTAGTGACTAGGAAAGGCTTGGTTTCTCCACGAGTGGATCTCATCTTCTCGTCCTCCAAACTAATAAAAATCCTCCTTTTTCAAAGGATCTTGGTTACTATCCTTCCTGAGATTGACCAAGCAAGGAAATTTGAACCTCTGGTGCCTTCCTTTGCACTCCTCTGAACACTTTACAAATTCATACTCAGAAAGTTTTCTCAGTCACTCTTGTGTACCTCTGGTGCTTATTCACCTTGAGACTTTGGAGTTTCTTGGGAAATGTTTGCGCACTCCTTGCTCTCTCCATATTTAGACTCTTCAACAATCCAACTAGGAGTAGGCCCAATGCACACCTTGCATGAGTTTGTTCTCAAACGTTTCTCTCCACTGAGCGATTTTTCACTCCTTTCACTTCCTATTCAAAGTTTCATGCTACCTCTTCTAAGGTTCTGATTCAGACTCGACTCGGCCTTCACACACCTTTTGGGCACTGTGCACTCCTTGAACTAGAGATCTCAGAAGAGAAACAATTGAAACTTAAAGAAACATTAACAATTCCTCTATGTAACTAAGAAATGCATACATATGAGCATAATCAACTGCAACACACAAATAACATAACATTTACTCAATGAACTGATAAATAAGAAACACCATGCATTTGGAATCAAACCTTTATGCTTATATTCATTCAACAAATTATGTACATGGACTCATAAAGTCCTCAACAATTCTCTATAATAACCAACAACAATGACAATAAGATTCAACAACCTCATTTGGGCATAGATTAGATGTATTTATACACGAGGAGCTTCTAGAGCCTTCCCTCCAACCTACCTTAGTGCGATCCTATCATAGTTAAAACATTCATCTACTAAGGCCTATTACATTGAATGAGCATTTACAAACTAGATAAGAGCTGATGCTCCAAATCTATACAATCCTACAGATAATTAAGAAGATTACAATCTCTTGCAATCCTATACAATGGCTCAAGCCTCCAAATATTAAAGGGATTTAATTACAATGGTTTTAAAACATCAAAATGACGTGCTTTCCTCAAAATTAAAAACAAATTGAAATGTGCATCCTGGGTCTTGAGTTGTCCTCCGCTCGACCTCTTTAGACTGATGATGATGCTCTTGCATCATACTCCTTAGGACAAAAGATTCATGGACTCCTGTCCACGAGCTCCTTGTTGGTAAGTTTGGTGTGTTTTCATTGATGTCAACATCTAAGGCATTGTTCAGAGTGTTGTTGAAGTTTACACAGACAAACAATGTTCAGAGTTGCAGGAGAAATCAAGCCCACAGTCAGAGAAATCAAGTACATGCATGAAATGTTTAAAATGTAGTTGGTGGAGGTGCTGGCATAGGTCTACATGGGTTATCCTCTACCAAAGTTGGGGCATGAAATGTTTAAAATGTAGTTGGAAGAGGTGCTAAGAGAGGACTACATGTGTTATCCTCTACCAAAATTGGCACCGTGTGTTTATTTCCAAAAGTGTTTCCTTATTTGGAGGTCCTTCATTGTTATATAACGTGTGCCCTAGATCTACGGTGGAGAATGTTCTGATCAAAGGGGTGTTGTTTAATTTCTTGATTCTTGACCAGTAACATTCAATATTGAAGTAGTTATTTAGTTATGTTAACTGAATCCATCAATCTTGAGAATTTTGGTGTATGAACTGTAATGAACAGAGTGTGGATGGATAAATAAATGTAGCAATGACTGAATGGGTTGTTGTTGCTATGTAAATCATGAGGAACTGTTTTGAATTTGATGAGTTGGACTGACTGTAATGAAAATGAAAATACTATGAACATAGACATAATATAATCAGAGACTAATAGCGTATGCAGTGAGAGTAGATATGGTAAGAAGGGGAGATATCTTTGAGTGAAAGAAAGATCGAAACAAAGTTGTAATGAATATATGAAGTAGATTGAAACTTGTGAGTAAGAAGAGTAGAATGCATAAGAACCTGAGAGCATGAGAAAAGAAGAGAAAGAGCAGATGAAAAGAGACATCAAGAGGATTCAAGTATGAATGGACAGAAGCAGGGTGAAAGCAGAGCATAATAGAAAAATAGAGACGAAGTGGTAAGCATTGACATATCTGTTTCATTGTAATGTACTTGTCAAGTAAATATTTATAATAAGAGTGGTAGGGTGGTGCAAGGGAGGATTGTTGTCCTCTGTGATTCAAGTTGGTGCTTGGATACTGGAAGTTGTATCTTCCATCTAGTTGTAGCTAGAAAATTAGGGAGGTAGGGTGGTGCTAGGAAAGACAAAGAGTCTTCTGTGTGCAAGTTACTGCTTGTATAAGTGGAAGTGGGTGCTTCCATCCAGTTGGTGCTGGAGATCATAGGAAGTGGGTGCTTCCTTCTAGTGGGTGCTAGAAAAACTTGAGGGTTGGTGCTCTCTACAGGTTGCAACTTGTTAAACATAGGTTGTAGCCTCATCTTGAATTGGTGCTCAAGAAGTAGATGATGTACAGAAGCTCAAAGACTGCCTATCATACTAAGAAGAA
This sequence comes from Picea sitchensis, assembly GCA_010110895.2. Lineage (NCBI taxonomy): Eukaryota > Viridiplantae > Streptophyta > Pinopsida > Pinales > Pinaceae > Picea > Picea sitchensis. Next base: position 489,771 of record SNQJ01S0001334.1, read on the forward strand.
GAGTTTTTTCCCTTTATGGGTTTCCTTGTGAATATCTGTCTCTGTGTATATGATATGTGTGATTGACGATTACTATTTATGTCGATTACCTTCTGTATTATATTGACTATCATTTGGTGAACAGTAATAATGTTTAAAAGGTCTAAAATTGTTTAAGCATAGTAACAACCAATTCACCCCCCCTCCCAGTTGTCTTAATAATTTCAACAATTGGTATCAGAGCAGGTTCCTTTTATTTAAAGGTAGATCTGTAAGCTTAAACATGACAAGTCATGAATGGAATTCAACCAATAAGGCTCCTCTGTTTGATGAAACAAATTTTTCCTTCTGGAAAGTTAGAATGAGAACATACCTTATGGCCTTAGGTGCTGATGTTTGGGATGTAGTAGAGACTGGATATACAAAACCTGTTGTGCTAGCTTCCAAAGATGATAAGTTAGAATTTAGCTTCAATGCAAAGAAAATGATTGCTATCTTGAGTGGGCTTGTAGAAGCTGAGTTTGTAAAGGTGATGTAATTTGAATCTTCCAAAGAGATGCAGGATAAACTTATTAGCAGCTATGAAGGAAATGAGAAAGTAAAAGATGCTAAACTTCAGACATATAGATTGAAATTTGAACAACTAAAGATGAATGAGGATGAAACAATTAGTAAATATTTTTAAAGAGTTGAGGAGCTTGTGAATTCCATGAAGGATCTTGGTGAGAAGATTGAAGACACTCCTTTAGTTCAGAAGATTTTAAGATCTCTGCCTGATAGATATAATCCAAAAGTTTCTGCAATAGAAGAACTGCATGATCTTAAAACTCTGCCTATTGACCAACTCCTAGGAACTCTAACTACTTATGAAATGAGGATTAGTAAAGATAAATCCACTACTAGAGAAGCATCCTTTAAAGCAGAGAAGAATATTGATTCTGAATTAGATGAGATTGAAGCAAAATTTGTGAGAAGGTTAAAGAAAGGATCAAGAAAATACCAAGGCAAGCTTCCCTTTAAATGTTTTAATTGTGGTAATATAGGCCATTTTTCATCTAAGTGTCCACACAAGAAAAATGACCAGAATTTTGATGATGAAGAGAAATACAAATTTAAGAAATATAGTAAAAAGAAAAGTTTGTGTGCAAATAATGATGAATCCTCAGAAGACAAAGATAACAATTCATCTTGTGAAGATATAGTGAATGATTTTATGCTTATGGCCATAGAATACTTTGATGATGAATACACAGGAAGTGACATGAGTGATGAAGAAGTTGTGGTTTATATGGAAGGTGAACTAATTAGTGCTTTATAAGATATTGACAGACTCAAACTTAAGAAGAGAAAACAAAAACAATTGTTGATGCAGTTTGAAAAGAATGGTAAAGAACGAAGTGAAGATTTTTTTTGTTAAAAGTAGAATTAGAAGAAGCAAAGAAAATAGAAGATATTATAAAACAACAATTATCAGAGAAGAAGGTGAGATGTGAATCTTTGGAAGAAGAAGTAGTGAAATCTAGAAAAGAGTTGGAGGAGTTTCAAGCCTTGTATCACCAAAATATGTCAAGTATCAAATCCTCAGAAGAACTGAATAGCATCCTGAGTAAACAAAGATCTCCATTGGTAAAGACTGGTCTAGGTTATGAAAGAGGTTCAAGTAGCAGTCGGTCAGAAAACAAAGAATCAACTAAGATGATCAAATTTCAAATCAGTAGACAGTCAGATTATGATCATACTCTGCAAACAAAAGTTAATAAAGATGAGTTGAGTTCTGATCAGGAACAAAGCCAAAAAAAGATAAAGAAATCAATTCCAAGAATAAGGCCAATATTTAGGTACCAAAATTTGTTCTATGGTTAGTGTTATTATTGTTCTAATTTTGGCCATAAAGCTGCAAATTGTGGAATTAAGTTTAGAAGTATGCAACTAAGGAGGTCAAAGAATAAACAATTGTTGCAACATAGAAATAGACAGTCAGTGAGTAGACAACAATGTACCAATTATTTTGATCTGTTGTACAATGAGCCTGAATGTTACATTTGTCATAAATTTGGTCACAAATCCTTAGATTGTCATTTGAAGAATTACAAAGTAGATCCAAGAATAAATCCCTCAGCTGAAAATGTCAAGATATGGAAAAAGAAAGAAAGCAATAAGTGTGGTTTAGTGCTTTTTGTTCAAAGACAAAAGTATCCTTGGTATATTGACAATGGATGTTCCAAACATATGACTGGAGACAAAAGTAAGTTTTTGTCTCTAAGTGAAAGAAAATCAGGAAATGTAACATTTGGAAATGATGCACTAGGGAAAATCAAAGGTAAAGGAATGGTAAGTCTAAGTAATGGCAAAGGGAAAGCTCAAGATGTGTTGTTTGTAGATGTTCTAAAACATAATCTGCTTAGTGTCAGTCAAGTTTGTGACAGAGGATGTGAAATTTTTTTCACTTCTAAAGATTGTAGAATAAAATCTGTGCATTCAGGACAGTTGGTTGCAAAAGGCATAAGAACAGAAAACAATGTCTATGTTTTGAAAGAAGAAAAAGAAGAATGTCAGTAAGAAAGTATGATGAAAGTTGGCTATGGCATAGGAGACTTGGACATGCAATTTTTTTTCATATAATCAAGATTAGAAACAGTGGGGCGGTAAAATATCTTCCAAATATATCAAATCCATATGATTTTGTATGTAAACCTTGCCAAATAGGAAATATTACTCGGACACAATTTAAATCTAATAACTTTACATCAACAAAAAAACCTCTTCAGTTAGTAAATATGGATTTATGTGGACCATCAAGGAAGGAAGGTACATGAAAATAAAACTATTTCATGTTGATCATTGATGATTATTCTAGACTCACATGGGTTACCTTTCTGAAAGAAAAATCTGAAGCATTTGAAAAATTCAAAGTGTTTAAGGCTCTGACTGAGAATCAAACATGAAAAATATTTAAGGCAATAAGGTCTGATAGAGGAGGAAAGTTTAGTTCAGGGGACTTCAAAGAGTTTTGTGATAAACATGGGATCAAAAGAGAGTATACTATTCCAGGGACTCCACATCAAAATGGAATAGTTAAGAGGCATAACAGATCAATTCAACAGATGGAAAGATCAATGATGAATGAAAAGAATATTGCTAAGACATATTGGGTAGAAGAAATTCATACAACTATACATATTCTTAACAAATCTCATCTCAGGCCACAGAGTGACAAGACTCCTTATGAACTATGGTTTGGAAGACCTACTTCAATCAAATATTTTAAATTCTTTGGGAGTAAGTGTTATATCAAGAATAATGATGAAAATCTTGGCAAATATGGTGATAGGTCTGATGAAGGTATCTTCTTAGGATATTCTACAAATAATAAAGGATACAAATACTATAATAAGAGGTTGCATAAATTGGTTGATATTATTGACATAAGAATTGATGAAGAAATCCCGGTAAGAGATGTAAGCAGTGTTGAATCAACCATAAAGGCTATAGTTGAAGTTGAAGATGAACATGTCCAAGAATAATAAAGATAAGACTCCAAGTCAGATGAAAATACAAATATTCAGGCAGACTCAAATCAACAAACAGAAACAAAACCACCTCCCAGAATTGTTAGAAAGAATCATCTTGAAAATCAAATAATTGGTGATATGAATAAATGAGTTCAGACAAGAAGGCAATTGATTAAAGATTCAGAACAATCTCATATTTCTTTCCTATCTATGATTAAACCTAAAAATTTTGATGAAGCCATCGAGCACGACAATTGGATTAGAGCTATGAATGAAGATCTTGATCAGATTGAGAAGAATAATACTTGGGAGTTTGTTCCTAGACCCGCATATAAGAATGTAATAGGTTCCAAATGGGTTTTTAAGAATAAAATGAATGAACAAGGACAAATTATTAGGAATAAAGCCAAATTGGTTTGTAAGGGGTATGCACAAGTTGAGGGATATGATTTTGATGAAACCTTTGCACTAGTGGAAAGATTGGAAGCCATCAAAATGTTTCTTTACTATGCATGTCATAAGAACTTTAAAGTATATCAGATGGATGTTAAGTCAACATTTCTTAATGGAGATCTAGAAGAAGAAGTACATATGGAGCAACTTGAAGGATTTTCATTGACAATTAATCCTGACTATGTTTGCAAGTTGAAAAATAAATTATATGAACTGAAACAAGCACCATGAGCCTAGTATTATAGACTAGACAAGTATTTACAGGACAAAGGGTTCAAGAAAGGTATTGTTGATAGTAATTTGTACATTAAATATGAAGGTGATGATTTATTGGTTGTTTTGGTTTATGTAGATGACATTATTTTTAGATGTACTAATGATTCTTTTGTTCAGTGGTTTGCTAATTCCATGCAATCTGAGTTTGAGATGTCAATGATAGGAGAACTGTCATACTTTCTTGGTCTTCACATCATTCAGAGTTCTGAAGGTCTATTTCTTTCTCAAGAGAAGTATTTGAAGGAGATGTTGAAGAAGTTTCAGATGGAAGATTCCTCCTATGTTAGTACACCTATCTAACATATAATGAGATATCTCTGTGAGTGAAAGAAAGATCAAAACAAAGTTGTAATGAATATATGAAGTAGATTGAAGCCTGCAAGTAAGAAGAGTAGAATGCATAAGAACCTGAGAGCATGAGAAAAGTAGAGAAAGAGCATATGAAAAGAGAAATCAAGAGGATTCAAGTATGAATGGACAGAAGCAGGGCAAAAACATAGTAGAATAGAAAAACAAAGAAGAACTGGTAAGCATTGACATATATGTTTCATTGTAATGTACTTGTGAAGTAAAGATTTATAATAAGGGTGATGTAAGGGAGGACTGTTGTCCTCTGTGATTCAAGTTGGTGCTTGAATACTGGAAGTTGTATCTTCCATCTAGTTGCAGCTAGAAAATTAGGGAGGCAGGGTGGTGCTAGGAAAGAAAAAGAGTCTTCTGTGTGAAAGTTGCTGCTTGTATAAGTGGAAGTGGGTGCTAGAAAAAATTGAGCGTTGGTGCTCTCTACAAGTTGCAACTTGTTAAACAGAGGTTGTAGCCTCATCTTGAGTTGGTGCTCAAGATGTAGATGATGTACAGAAGCTAAAAGACTGCCTATCATACTAAGAAGAAGAGATTTTTCCCTTTATGGGTTTCCTTGTGAATATTTGTCTCTGTGTATATCATATGTGTGATTGATGATTACTATTTCTGTTGATTACCTTCTGTATTATCTTGAATATCATTTGGTGAATAGTAATAATGTTTAAAAGGTCTAAAATTTCTTAAGCACAGTAACAACTGATTCACCCCCCCCTCTCAGTTGTCTTAATAATTTCAACACTCCTGCACTGTCTTTCCATTTTTCCATATGTCAAGTTCAATTAACCAACTGAAATCTTCTGCTGAGTGGTGTTTCCACATCACCAGGTTCTCAAAATAAGTCTTCCTCCTGGTCTTCTTGCCAATCCTTTGATCTAGAATTTTCTCCATTTGTGGATTTTCTGTTGTGGCCATCTGCTTCTCCCATTGGTCCTCCTTATGATCACCTGATTCTCCTGTATCATTCATATTGTAAGGGTACATGTCTGTAACATTGAATATTGGTGATATTCCAACATTTTATAGCAGCTCAATTTCATAAGCATTGGCAACAAATTTTCTGAGGATTTTACATGGTCCTATCTTCTTCATCTTTAATTTGTTATATGTTCCCCTTGGGAACCTTTCCTTCCTCAGATGTGATAAAAATTGATCTCCAACCTTGAAATGAACCTCTCTTCTTCTTTGATCAATGTGACTCTTGTACTTCTTGTTGCTATCGTGTAACTGTCCCTTTATCTGATCATATAGTTTCTGTATCTTTGCAGCAGAGTATTCTGCTCTTGCACTTCATAACTCATCATGTCCTAAAGTTCTTGACTCTAAAATTCCTCTTAGATACATCCCATACACTATATGAAATGGAATTTTTCCAGTCCTTCTATTCAGTGAATCATTATAAGCAAATTCTGCCTTGTGCAAAATTTGATCCCATTGATGGTGATGTTCAGTGACCATACTCCTCAACAAATTTCCTAAGCTCCGATTTACCACCTCAGTATTTTCGTCTATCTGAGGGTGATATGATGAATTGAAGGACAAGTCTATCCCCAAATTATTCCACAAAGTTCTCCAATAGTTTCCCACAAATTTGGTATCTCTGTCTGAGACTATACTTGTGGGCAAGCCATGTAATCTCACAACCTCCTTGAATTTTGTTTTTGGCTATGTGAGTAGCATCACTGCTTTTATGGCATGGTATGAAATGTGCCATCTTTGAGAACCTGTCAACCACTACAAATATGGAATCACTCCCCCTCTAGGTTCTTGGCAATCCCAACACAAAATCCATGCTTATGGCATCCTGCGTTCTGTCTGGAATAGAAAATGGATGATACAGACCCATGTTTTTTTGTTTCCCCTTTGCATACTGGAAGAATCTACATTTTTCCATGAATTTCTTCACATCGAACCTCATACTTGGCCAATGGTATGAAGAACTCAGTTGTGCATAAGTCTTATCATGGACGAAGTGTCCAACCAATCCCCCATTGTGCTTTTCTTTCAACGAGTTGTCTCTCATTGAGAATTTCAGAATACATAATTGGATTCCATTGAACATTAGTCCATATTGGATCAAATATTCCATCCACTGACTTCTGTCCCTTAGAAAATGGTTTTCACATGCTTCATGAGCCTCCTTGAAATCTAGATATTTAAGACACATCCCCTTAAGGTGTTCAAATCCTAAGGTCTCCACTTGAAATTCTTGCATAATTAGACATCTCCTGTTCAAAGAATCAACAACTTTGTTAGCGATACCACTAATGTGATTAATGACAAAATTAAAATTCTGCATGAATTCTACCCATTTATCATGTCTTTGGTTCAACTTCTCCTAGCTGGTTATGAATTGTAAAGCCTGATTGTCACTGTACAATACAAACTCCTTCAGAATAAGGTAATGCCTCCATTTTTTCAGAGCTTGTATTAAAGCATAAAAATCCTTGTCATACATTGAGTACTTCCTCTTAGTTTCATTTAGCTTCTCACTTAAGTAAGCAACAAGATTATTGTCTTGGCTCAAGACTGCACCGATAGCTACTCCACTTGCATCACATCTCACCTGAAATGTCTTCCCAAAATCAGGCAGAACTAGAAGAGGTTGTTCTATTATCTTGGACTTTAACACTCTAAATATTTTCTCAGCTTCCTCTATACAATTAAAATATCGATGCTTTTTCTTTATGGTGTCCAGTATGGGTGCACAAATGCTACTGAAATTCCTGATTAATTTCCTATAAAAAATTGCTAACCCATGAAAACTTCTTACCTCAAATACACTTCTTGGAGAAGGCCATTCTATGATTTTCCTCACCTTATTTGGATCCATCTTCAACTCATTTGAAGAGATAAAAAAACCCAAGTATACGAGTTCTGTTTTCATGAAAGAACATTTCTTCAGATTTATCAACAACTTCTCTTGCTGCAACCTCTTCAACACCAATTTCAAGTGCCTCAAATGTTCTCCTTCAGTCTCACTGAAAACTAAAATGTCATCAAAATACATAATTACAAACTTACGAATGAAATCCTTGAGTACTTCATTTATTAATATCATGAATTTGCTTGGGGCATTTGTTAAGCCAAATGGCATAACAAGCCACTCATACAATCCTTCATTCGTCTTGAATGCTATCTTCCATTCATCTCCTTCTCTCATTCTTATCTGATGATATCCAATCTTCAAGTCTATTTTGTAGAAATAATTTGCTCCACTCAAGCAATCCATCAAATCATCCATTCTTAAAGGAAATATTTACTTGATGGTTATCTTGTTGATGGCTTTAGAATATGTGCACATTCTCCATCCTCCAAACTTCTTTGGACTTAACACAGTTGGTACTGTGCATGGACTCAATATTTCTCTGACCAAACCTTTATCCAACAACTCTTGGACTTGATTCTTGACCTCTTCATTCTCTTTAGGATTCAACCTGTATGCTGCTTTATTTGGAAAACTCACTCCTGGAATAAGGTCAATGTGGTGACTGATACTCCTAATGGGCGGTAAAGAATGAGGTAATTCATCCACCACGATATCAACAAACTCATCCGACAATTCTTGAATTTCTACAGGCAGATCATCCATAGAAGTGTTCATAAGGATGACTCTGGGCTGCCTCACCACAACAAACTGCATCTCCTATTCCTTCTTGACTTCATTCAAGAGTTCCTTCCCACTCATGAGAAGTATGCTAGGACTATCCTCTTCCTTCACTCCCTTATATTCTATTGACAACAACATATGCTTACAACCATTCTTCTCAAGGGTGTAATTATTTTTCTTTCCATCATGTATGAAATTTCTGTCATATTTCCACGGTCTTCCCAACAAAACATGGAAAACGTCCATATGTATGACATCACATAGAATCTCATCCTTATAACCACCTATTTTAAACTCAACATTGCATTGTCAACTTACCATGAATTTGTGTCGCTTTTGCAACCACAATACTTTGTACGGGTTCAAATGTGTAGTTGTTGCCAATTCCAGATTTTCCACTATTTCTGTGGATACCAGATTATCGGTGCTCCCACTCTCTATAATCACTTTGCATACCCTGTCTTTAGTCTTGTAGGTAGTCCCAAAAAAACTATTTCTCTGAACTGGATCTTTTGCTTCTTTCTCTGGTTTTATGAGAAATTTACTCATCATGAGGGATCTCCCTTGTTCTGTTGTTTTTGCCTCCACATTCCTATTTTTTGTTTCAAAAATGTGAGGTTCTCCACCTTCCACAGTCTTCTTTTTCTGAAGACAATCCCAAGGCATATTCCCTGTCTTTCCATAGGCATAACATTTCACTTGTCCTCCTCTGCCTCTTCCTCTTCCTTGAGAAAAATATTTTCTTCCACCATAGTGTCCCCCTCTAGAACTTCCTCCTCTTTCTATCTGGATGTGATACTTTTCATCTTCAACTCCAAGTTTCTAGAAATTTTCTAGGGAAATTCCTCTGCCTCTGTTTGGATTTTTCCCTCTATTTCACTGGAATTGCTTCCCGGCCAACGTTTCCTCCGCTTTCAATGCCATATAATAAGCGTCCTCTACCATTCTTACTGTCATCATACTGATTTCATATTGAATCTCATATCTCAGGCCATTTATATACCTGTCAGTTTTTTCTTCAACGTTCTCTCGATGCCCTGCTCTGATGTTCAGCCTGCAAAATTCTTCAGTGTACTCTTTCACTGACAGGCCTTTCTGTCTTAGGTTCTGAAATTTCCTAAACATATTTATTTGATAATCTTTGGGTATGAATTTATCTTTTAATTTAGCTACCATTCAGTCCCAACTTTTTATTTTTTTCTTCCCTTTGCATCTTATATCAACCTGTAATTCGTCCCACCATAGAGCTGCATGTCCCTTTAGTCTGGTCATAGCGTGGTTCGATTTCTTTTCATCATCAATCTCCTCATAATCAAAGTAATTTTCCAAAGCACTTATCCAATCCAACATCTCTTCAAAATCTAAGCTGCCTTCATACATTGGGACCTCTATTTTTTCTCTAGCTCCCATTTTAACAACAACTCTCAATAATCGCTCGTCTACAACTTGTTCTCTTGCAGCTCCTTCTTCTTCTGCTTCTTCACTCTTAGCCTTGTTGATGTCTCTAGCATCAGGTGCTCTTCTTTGTGTTGTCTCCATGTCATCCAATATCGCATGGAGTCTCCTCATCTCCTCTTCCATTGTTGGATTTGCTATAGGTATGTCCCTGCGTCTCCTTGGCGGCATGGTACCAAGTTCTTCTTCACATAGAGAACAATTGGGGCTCTGAAACCACTTGATGCAAACCCCCACCCACTCTCTGGGGTCTGCACAACCTCCTAGTCTAGGATTTTTTGAATTCGGTATATGGATCACCTCCCAGGCTCTATCTGAGCCCTCGAAACCAATTTCACAGGTCCTGTACCTTTCCTCTCAAATGAAAAATTCAAATTTCTAGGGTCCCTAAACACCAACGAATTTCTACAAGGGACCATGGGATAAGACGGTGGGATAAATACAGAGTCTTTGAAGAATTTGAGACTTTGGAGCTCCTGGGCTTCGAGAGTCTCAATAAATTTTACCGCGTTCCTCCCAAACACTGAAGTGCTGGAGTTCCTCTCCTTCATCCACGTGTCCCTCTTTGGATCAACAACTGATATCTACTATGTTATTCAAAGATTTGGGGGGATTGAACACTCATAGCCTCTAGTGTCCTAGACTCGATGATCCCCTGACACCTGTCCATTGGAATCAACGCTCTAGATGAGTTTCAGACTTCGAAACTTTGGGGGGGTTCCGACTCCTGCGCACTCCTCAAATGAAATCTGTCGAACTTGCAAAGTCCAAAGGACTTCTAGTGGTAACTCCCATGCTACTTTCCTAGATCTAGCGGCTACGAAAGAATTGGTTTCTCCACGAGTGGATCTCATCCACTCGTCCTCCAAACTAATAAAAATCCTCCTTTTTCAAAGGATCTTGGTCACTATCCTTCCTGAGCTTGACGAAGCAAGGAAATTTGAACTTCTGGCGCCTTCCTTTGCACTCCTATGAACACTTTACAACTTCATACTTAGAAAGTTTTCTCAGTCACTCTTGAGCACCTATGGTTCCTGTTCACCTTGAGACTTTAGAGTTTCTTGGGAAATTTTTGCGCACTCCTTGCACTCTCCAGAATTAGACTCTTCAACACTCCAAATGGGAGCAGGCCCAATTCACACCTTGCATGAGTTTGTTCTCAAAATTGTCTCTCCACTGAGCGATTATGCACTCCTTACACTTCCTCTTCAAAGTTTCACACTACCTCTTCTGAGATTCCGAGTCAGACTCGACTCGACCTTCACACACCTTGCAGGCACTATGCACTCCTTGCACCAGGTCTCTCAGAAGAGAAACAATTGAAACTTAAAGAAACATTAAAAATTCCTCCGTCTAACTAAGAAATGCATACATATGAGAATAATCAACCACATAAAGCAAATAACATAAAATTTACTCAATGAACTCATAAATAAGGAACACCATGCATTTGGAATCAAACCTTTCTACTTATATTCATTTAGAAAAGTATCTAGATGGACTCATACAATCCTCAACAACTCTCTATAATAACCAATAACAATGACAATAAGATTCAACAACCTCATTTGGGCATAGATCAGATATATTTATACACGAGGAGCTTGTTGAGCCTTCCCTCCAACCTACCTTAGTGTTATCCTATCATATTTAAAACATTCATCTACTAAGGCCTATTACATTGAATGAGAATTTACAAACTAGACAAGAGATGATGCTTGAAATATGTACAATCCTACAGATAATTAATACGATTATAATCTCTTGCGATCCTATACAATGGATCAAGCCTCCAAATATTAAACGGATTTAGTTACAATGGTTTTAAAACATCAAAATGATGCACTTTCCTTGAAATTGAAAACAATTTGAAATGTGCATCATGGGTCCTGAGCTATCCTTCACTCGACCTCTTTAGACTGATAACGATTCTCCTGCATCAAAATTTAGTTTTGCAACAGGGGAAAATCTCACTGAAGCCGACTCCCTCGAATTGGGAATAACCTTTCGCTACCAGTTGAGCTTTGAACTTCTCAACTTGTCACATGACATTCATATTCTTCTTGAATGCCCATTTTCTTCCGATGAGATTTCTTCCACTAGGTAACTTCACTAAATCCCATGTCTCATTCTTGTCCAAGGATTCCATCTCTTTGACCATTGAATCCTTCCAGAGTTTACCCTCTTCCAAGTTGATTGCCTCACCGACCGACTTGGGCTCATCATTGATGGCAGTTAGCATGAATGCAGAATGTAAGTCGGGTGGACTATAACTTTCGAATGGTTTTCTTATTCTTTATGATATCCTTACCACCAAAGTCTATTTTTCCACCTCTTTCTCAGATTCATTCGACTCATCTGAATCATCTTCTTAGCTCCTCAATTCAAACTGCACCATCTTAGGATTATTCTTAGTCTGAACAAATTCTTCAGGCTCAGACTTACCTCTGACTTCTTTGAATACCACATCTCGACTATACATTTTTCTCCTTGACGTAAGATCCTAGAGATTATATCATTTCATTCCTTCTTTATATCCAATGAAAATACATTTGACTGCATTCTTGTCCAGATTGCTCCTCTTTTCCTTGGGAACATGCACAAATGCATCACAACCAAATACTTTGATATGTGCAAATGAAGGATTCTTACCCGATCATACCTCATGTGGATTCATGTCAAATATCTCTGATGAAGGAGACATATTCACTAGATATCTTGCAGTGTCGAATGTATCCACCCATAATTATTGTGTGAGTCGATCACCATTGAGCATGTTCCTTGCGTTATCCATCAATGTTCTATTCATTCTCTCAGAAACTCCATTTTTCTTTGGGGTAAATGGTGTGATATTTTGGCATGCTATGCCACACTACTTACATAATTGATCAAATCATTTTCCACAGAATTCACCACCATTGTCAGTTCTCAACACTTTAATCCTTTTCTCTGTTTGGTTTTCCACAAGAGATTTAAACTCCTTAAATCTCTCGAAAACCTATGATTTCTTCCTCAGGAAATATATCCATGTACTCTTGGAAAAATCATCTATGAAGGAGACATAATACAGGAATCCACTGAGTGATGGCACTGTAATCGGTCCAAACACATCAATATGAATCAGTTCTAGAATCCCATTTTCCCTTGTTTCTCCAGATAGGAACCTCACCTGAATTTGTTTTCTATATATGCATTGTTCACAAAAGTTGACCTCTAAACCACATTTAGGAAACCCTTCGGCCATATATTTGTTGTGCATAGATCAATTCCTTTTTCTCCAATGTGTCCCATACTCTCGTGCCATAGCCTAGTTTATCATGTCTTTTCGAGTCGCTTTGTATCGACTCAGCTCAAGTCGAGTTGAGTCAAGTCACAATCCAACCAATTTCAGGAGCAATGATGTTGTTGCATCCAATTGAGTTGACATTCACTAACATCCTATATAGGGTACCAATCCGAACTCCTTTCATTAAGACCATTGCACCTCTGACCATCTTGCACGTATCGTTATGAAATAGAGTATGCACACCTGCATCACTCATCTTGATGATAGATATTAGGTTTCTTTCCAAACCTAGAATGTGTAGCACAACTGGAAGGGTTCTTTTCCTTCCATCCTGCAGTATCAGTCAAACTCTTCCTTGTTCGATACTTTTGGTTGTCGAGTCATACCCCAAGAACACATAACCCCCATCATATCATTCATACTTGCAGAACCATTCTCTATGTGGTTGTTGGACGTATGGGATGACATGGGTTCTACCTTAGTTCTCCAACAAAACCCTTTTCACCATTGACTCTTCTGGTAAACCAGAAGGCTACACTGCACATAGAGTGCACAGCGTAGTCTCACCCAGGATGGATTATGGGTGATTGCATGACCCAAGTGTATGCAATTAGGTAAGGGTTTGGGGATGTTCTACTTCTCCTACTCTTACTTTAACATGCATTCTACCATAACATTTATCAGATATACTATTTTATCCATTCAATAACATTTATTTTGCATGAGTATTCTAGTGCGCGCTGTAAATAAAATCTAACAGATGCATTTATCTAGCCATTCATTCATCATTAAGTATATAAAATCAACACAATACACATATAGACACCATTTTTACCATGGTTCACCCCCCCTAGGCTACGTCCACAAATATCTTCTACTTCTTATTATTATTCTTCATCAAATACCACCACATGTGTTACATCAGATGGTAAATTTAGAATGCACATATGTTTAGTGGTGAGGCAGACCAACGTCACACCAAGATCCACAGCTTGCGAATTGACCTTTAATTACATCTCAAAACTGACTCCATATGAGCTCCACATATCTCAACAAAACAAGTACTTCGACTCAAAACTCAAAATGGTGCTAGCGCATTGTTTGGGATCATCTGGAAGACTTCCTCAAGTCTTGTCTCCAGTTTTTCTGTGCATTTTTTTCTCTTCTTGTTCTATCCAAAATTCTATAATAATTGTCTTTAGCACCTCCTTGGCTTCTTTTGTTGTCTCTAGGTTGGTTGCATCCGTCCTATCCTTTGATTGTACTTCTTGCGCAACACTGACCTGTAACTGATATAGTGCTTTTGCTGGTATCTTAGCCAATACCAATTACATCTGTTCCATGCCCTTTACCTTCTTTTGCTCCATATCTTCATCCATTTGCATCATGTCTTTAGTAATGCTGAAGTTTTCACTTGCCATTATCGTTAGTTGTATTGTCTCCTCCTCACTCTATGCTGGCATGTTCTGTTCTTGCGCTGGTTGTTGCTTCTGTGTTTCCCCTATGTGCTACACCTTAGCGAATCATATATGCTCCAAGGCCTACTTGACCTCTATCATCTCTTGCATTATCCTTTTTTTTTTTTTTTTTTTTTTTTTCACTTCATATGCTTTTTCGCGGTCTTGATCACAATTTCCTGCATCTTCATATGCTTTTGCGGTGCGGTCCTGTACTTTCTCTATGACTATTTCCACATAATCTTCTGTTATGGTGTATTGGGGGATTTCCTTATGCAACTTCATTTTCTTGTGTGCCCATACTAACTGTAATATAGTTCTCTTGGGTGTCGTTGACTCTATTTTCTCTATTATGACTGAGGTATATATCTCTAGTATGTCCCCTCCTACTTGTCCCTCCTGCACAAGAATGTTTTCCTTCCTTTATGCCGCGCCATTAGCGACATCTGCACAATCCTTCTACTATGTGACAGGCTTGAGGATAGCCTTTTTATTTTTTGCTGCACTCCCCCATGTCTACTTCTTGTTCTCTATTGTGCTTCTTGTATTTCCTACTGTGCTTCTTGTATTTCTTGCTGCGCTTCTTCTATTTCCTGCTGGGGTACTCTTCATTTGTGAGGGACCTGCCTTTGATGGTTGCTTGTCTTTTGCTAGCTCCACTGGAATCTTCCATTCCTCCTTCCATTCTTTCATTTCCCACTACACTTCCTCTGTTGTGACACAATATCTCATCTGCATCCACTCCTTCTGCGGATCCGTCTTTGCTTGGATCCACATGTTGTGTCTTGAGGCTTTGAAGTTGGCTATGTTTTTGTACTCCTCCACCACCTCTAGTGGGATCTTGTAAGTTTCTTCCACATTTTCCTGGATTTCTTCAAGATATGTCACAAATATGCTGGAATTTGTCTTTATTTCCCTTGTGACATTTGTGTGCCATAATGATTCACACTATATTGTGTGGCACTTTCCGGTTCTCTGATAGAACATGTTGTATTTGGGGTGTTTCCATCCCACTAATGCAACTAATATGATTAGCCAGGAGTAATGAAACTCTGTTCCTAAGTCCTAGGCATCCTTCCAATCATCGAGAAATGAGTTTAACAAATATGGGCTCCAACTTAATACAGTTCTCTTCGCACATTGTGCAACACCTACTATTACCCTCTTGGCACTTCTTCTTTGCGACACTTCTTGAGTAATTTACAAACCATAAGTTTAGTTGCTAACCTCGTCACAGGTTCACTGATTCTATTGATAATTATCCCCCTAGATCCTCTCTCTATTCCATAGGTATGCTTCATTTCCTCTGCCAAGGATTTCTCCTTGGTATTTTCATCCAGATATTGCACAGGTTTTTCACCATTGGTGGGCATACCTGTTATATTTGCTATTAAGTCAACATCGATTGAAAATTGTGTATCCAACCACAAAATTCCTCCATGCATTACTTCTAGTAACTACTTGACGCAATTATTTACATCCTTCCCTCTTCCAAAATGCAGGATCTCTAACAGGTTCATTATGCTTGTGTTATATAAACCTTGTATCCACTATTTGGGTTCCATTATTGGTACTCCTGTCTCACTGACCCTTTATCTCTCCACTTATACCTATTGTGAAAACTCAAGATTTTTTTTTATGTCTTTTACATCATGGTCTGAATAACATCGTTTATCTACACATCCTAGAAAATTTGGTAAAACCTTAACTCATGTTGATATGTGCGGTAACAAGAGTTTCCTCTGGATGCTTGCATGGTGACCTCTGGAACAATTTTTTTCCTTTCCTCTTTGCTAGTTCTCTTGAGGGCCTTGCCTCCTAGTACATTTTATCTTGATGTTCCTCCTCTCTGCCAGACTTCTATTGTGCCATGACCTCTTCTACTGGTATTTTCTCCTTCTATATTTTCTCTACACCAGATTGAACCCTCATCTTGTCGGATTCGGTTCCCTCCTCATCTTCTTCCTATGTGGATGGATTGTTTCATGCATCGAGTTTTTTTCCTCTGCCATGTGTTGTGGATCAATATGAATTTGTTATGTTGCAGGGGCTAGCTCCTGTTCCTCCACCACTATAGGGATCACTAGTTCGATGACTAGGGAAGGAATGGAATCCACATCTACCACTCCCTCCATCTGCATAGGGTTTTTGGTTTCCATTGCTGGATCTTGTGGTGACCTGTTGTTTCTATGGGTTCTCCTCTTCATTTGATTGGGTTCTATGAATTTAGGTGGTGCTATATTACTTGGATATGAGTGATTTTTCTTCTGAAATCTTAGTGTTGGCCTGTTAGATCGCATGTTCATTCTTCACTTCTCATTGCTTACCTCTATGTTCGATAAAAATCACAATGTGGCTGGACGAACCATATTTTTTCTTCTATAGTGCTACCATAAATGCTCCAAATCTTACTGGGCATGTTTCCTCCACTGTCATAAGTGTTCGTTTCACGCCTCATTTTTCTAGTGGCCGGTTTTTCTTTTTCCCAACTATTTCATTTTTTTGGTGCGCAGTACTTTCTACTGTCATATTTATCTGGCGCATGTGGCTCTCCTTCTGTCATAGTTGTCTAGCGTGTAGTATATTCACTTCTTTTCATACCAGTCTATTTTCTGTTGTGCGCTAACATTCAAAACTATTTGTCTACCACTTATTCCTCTAACTATTTCTATTTGGCTTTTTCTTCATTTTTCTAGTTTTCTCTTCCTTTTTCTTCTTTTAATTCCTACTATTTATAATATGTACAAGTCTACTTGTTGTGCTGCAACTATCGAGGGTTAGTGGGTCGACTATCCCTATATACTTTCATTCGACTACCATTCACCAATCCTTAAACTTCCTTGCCTTCTAAGTCCCGCAGTTGTACAACACCTCCATCTGTTATGGAATTTATCTCATATGGCCCTAAATAATGGATTATAATCTTCCCTGGGTGTTGCAAATATGTACTATCATAGAGGAGAACCATATCTACAACATTGAAGTTCTTCATCTTAATGTGTCTGTCATGCCATGCTTTATATTTTGATTTCTGTACTTCCTTATGAAAACCAACTATGATTATGTCTTCTCCAATTCCATAAGTTGAGCTAATATTTCCTGTGTTACACCTCTTTCTTTAATTTCTGCAATAGTTTCAATGCCCAGACTTGATATCAAATAATCTAAGGGAACTATTGCTTCCTGTCCATACACAAACCTGAAAAGTGTCTTCCCTGTTATATTTTTTCATATTGTAGTTATGTAAGCCCATAGTACTACTGGTACCTTCAAATCCCAGTCATCTCTATTTACGTTACAAATCTTTGTCAAGGAATTCTCCAAAATCTTGTTAAATGCTTCCACTGTTCCATTCACCTGATGATGATATGGAGTACTCTTCTGATGATGTATCTCAAATTCTTCAAGCATTTCCTGGATTTTACTATTAATAAAATGAGTCCCCCGATCGCTCATCAAAATTCTTGGGCATCCAAACTTGGTGACTACATGTTCAAATAGAAAGCGTGCTGTAGTATTTATGCTACAATCCTTTACTATTGTTGTCTCATCCCATCTGGTTAAGTATTATGTCACTGTGATAATATATCTAGCTCCTCACCTTCTTGCTGGTGATTTAATTGGACCTACAAAGTCTACTAACCACTTATAAAATACTTGCAAAGTAACCTGAGGTCTCAATGGAATCTCATCCCTCTTGGATTGCTTTCCAATTCTCTGACATACATCACAATTCTGGCAGTACTCCTTTGCATCCTTATGAACTGTCGACCACCATAATCCTGCGCACAATACCTTCTGTGTAATAACTTTCCCTGCATAATATCCTCCAACTATTCCTTCATGTGCTTCTACCAAAATGATAGGTCTTTCATGCTCCATAACACATCTACTGAAAATGTTTTCTTCTCTAAGCTTGTATAAATTACATGCAATCAGTTGATAATCTGTAGCTCTAACCACCAAATTTTTCTTCTGCGCAGTCGTAAATTCTCTTGGGGTAAATCTTGTACTAAAAAACTCAATAATGTCAGCAAAATACTCATCAACTATCTATAATGAAAACAATTGCACATTTGGGAAGTTATCTTCCAAGTTAATAGGTTCTTCTCCATTAGTTATTCTTGACATATGATCTGGCCCTACATTCAATCTTCCAGGGTTCAACACAACTTCAAAGTCAAACTCTTGGAACAAAAGTAACCATATGCATATTCTCCCCCCCAACACTAGCTTATTGAATAAATACCTAAGAGAAGAATGATCTCTAAACATCTTGAAATATTTCCCTAACAAGTAATGTATGAATTTTTGCAATGCATACACCATAGATAATGCTTCTCTTTCTGTAGTATTATAGTTATGTTTTGAATCTGACAGGTTTCTGCTTGCAAATGCAATAGGGTGGTCTATATCACCTTCTCCTGGTTGTGTTAATACTGCTTCTAGTGCTATTGTAGATGCATCCACATCCACATCAAATTCCTTAGACCAATATGGAAACACCAGAATTGGTGCAGTTACCATCTTCTACTTAAAAATATCCAAATTTTGCTGGGACTCATCATTCCACTAATACTTGATGTCCTTATTCATAAATTTCTCCATCAATGCAGTAATATGTGCATATCCCCTTATAAACCTCTTGTAATATCCTGTATGACCAAGTGTTCTCTTCAACTGGCGCATTGAATTTGGTGGTGGTAAGTTAATTATGACAATAATTTTAGCAGGGTCAACCAACAGACCCTATTTACACACCACATGCCCTAAAAAAATACCAAAAGGTGCGTTGAAAAAACATTTCTTAATATTTAGTGAAATCTGACATTGTCTACATCTGTCTAACATCAGTCTCAATACTTCAACATGATCCTTCAATAAACTAAACACTATCCAATCATCCAAGTAAACTTCTAAAAACTTATGTATGAAATCCTTGAAAGATGCTACTACTACTCTTGAAAAAATGGTTGGTGCATTCTTCAACCCAAATGGCATAAATGTATACTAAAATGATCCCAATTCTATAGAAAATGTAGTCTTATGTGTATCTTCTTGTGCTATCCTGATCTGATGATATATTGAAAACTCATATGTAAATGAATAAGCTTCTTGACCACCTATATTTTCCAAAACTTCATCTGTGAATGGGGTAGGAAAAGGATCATGCAAGAAAGCATCATTCAATTTTCTCAGATCTACACAAATCCTTATTCCCCCTTGCTTCTTTTCTTTCACCACCATAGGACTGATCCATTATGATTCTTCCATAGGTTCAATGACACCAACTTCTATCATCTTGTTAATTTATGCCTTCACTTTCTCCTTGTATATTAGGTTCAATCTATAAGGTCTTTGTCTCATAGGTCTAGCATCTGGTTTCAAAAGGAAATTCATCTCTCCAAGTTCTCCTGCTAACCCCTTCATCTCTAAAAATTTTGCTGGAAACAAGTCACTGTATTCGTGCAGTAACTCTGTGATTCTTTCTATAATTTGATTATCCCAATAATCTCCAATGCTTGCAGTCTTTAGGTTTTCTATAGTTCCAATGTTTACCTTTTTGATATTTAATGGGGCTACATAATATTATGAATCTATATTTGGACCTGCTACTTCCCTCTCACCTTCAACTTCTAGGATCTGGATATTGCGTGGGTTTTCTTCTGCTGGGTCTTCTTATTCTGCAACATGATAACATGGTAGCAACTGTTGAACTGTCTGTTTCTTCTGATTCTGATATGTTGGGACTATTTCAAATTATGGTTCCTAAAATACCCTATATCTGACCACCTTTAATGTTGTATCTATCTTTGGGCTCTCATTCTCAAAGACAAATGTAACCACAAAATTTTGTTGCATTTTTTTCCCAATTAGCAGTTTCCCTGCATTGTTCTTGTTCTGTGTACGAGTTCCTTGGAATTCCTTCTAGTGTGTGAATGAAATGGTGTGGCTACTCTTCTGGTGGTACCAATATCCATTGAACCATGCACATGTCTACATGTTCTATGGGTTTTCCAAATCCATCATATTTCTCCAAAAATATGTTCTCCTGCTCCGCGCCAAATCTAATGCGCAACAACCTCTTGCATTGGAAACAATTATTAATATTCTCTTATGCGTACCCCACCAACGAGCATGTGTAGCTTTAAAAGAAATATATAATAATGGAAATATATGATTTTCTACTACTTCTAATTTAAAACTCATTAGAAATTATTCTAAGTCATTCAGACCATAAAAAGTAGGAGGTTCCCTTACGTCTATACCAACCTATCTCACCGCGTGTGTCATTCTGGCACATCTTCTAGTAGATAATTCATGTAATCTATGTTGCCAGTTTTCCAGTCCTGTGTCAGAGTCTGAAGAAAAAGAAATAATACTCCTCTAACTAAGCATGCCATCTGCAGTTGGGTTGATATAATCCTCTTCGCGTGCGGTTGTTCTGTAAAACTGATTTACATATTTTGTAATAAAATTGTTTGTCGCAGGTTCCATATACCTTCCTCCTTCTGAGGGACCCAGTGGCACAATAACTCTATATTCTCCAGATTCAAAGATCATATTTCTTGTCTTCAAATTGATAATAGATGGTTTATCAAAGGCCCAATCTAGACCCAACAATGCTGGATATAGAAAAGTATTGTCTACTATGCCAATGACTTCAAAGTCTACCATGGTGTGCACACCATCTAGATCTACTAGTTTCCCCTTCAATCTACCAATTGGCACCACTTTGTGTGATTTTATAACTTCAACTGGATAGGTGAATACCTCAATTGAGGTTCTCCCATAGCTTCCCATGTCTTCTTTGGCAGAACATTGACTTCAGACCCTAAGTCTAGTATGATATCAGCCATATTGAAATATCCTATGTTTTCATTCAATTTGAATCCTCTACTTATTTTTCTCTTCTTACGGACCTGATTCACTGTCTTTACCCCTTCTTCCCCAGGATTACACTTTCCTAATAGATTCTGTAGTACTTGTAAATAATTCTTATCATTCAACAATTTTACACAAGATCCCAAAAAGTTTCTTAAGTTACTTACTTGATCCGAAGGCTGCTCTTTGCTGGTCTGACCGAATAAGGGAGGCATGTCATACACCGATATCTCATCTACTAGCTTCATTCCTGAGGTAGATGCAATATTCTCTTTCAAAATCTCATGTCTATCTTCTTTAAAGGTGTCCTTTTATTTGCACGCATCAAAATTATACTAAGTTGTTGTATTCTACCTTACACACTGGTGTATATCTTGGTTCTACTTTGCTACATCATATCCTGTCTTAGCTCCACCTCTAGTAATGATATTGATATTATTCCCATTCTCTTCTTTATTTTCCACAACAATCCATTGCATGTTCTGATTGTTCTAGTTCCTCTTGTCTTGTATCTTTGTCAATAGTGTTGGAAAATCTTCTGTTTCATGATCTGCTGCATGACAATACATACATGTCGCAGGTGGCAATGGACAATCTCTTGCATAGTGTCTAGGTTTTTGATAGTTGTGACAAACTACTAGTCCTCGACCTCCTCCAAATCCTCGTCCTCCACAACCTCCTCCTCTGAAGCCTCCTCTGTTTCCTTGATTATCTCCGCATGGTGTATTATACTGAGGTCTTTGATTATATTGTGGTTACACATTATTGTACTATGGTCGTGCTGTGCAATGCTGTGCATTATTATACTGTGGTGGTGCTCCAAACTGTTGCGTGTTATTAAACTACTGTTTTTCTTGAAAATGCTACATGGTATTATACTGTGGCTGCTGCACAGGTTGTGCTGTCATTAATTCAGGCTACACCCTATATGCATATGATGTCCTCTCCTTGATTATCTCCAAGGTTCTATAGTCCTTGTCTTCATGTCCAACTGACTTGCAAAAATTACAAAATGTACTCTTTGGTACTGTTTTATACTTTTGCATCATGGGGAAATGATAGGGATCATGCCCATGTGTTCTGCATATATCACACTATGTTCCTACTAAAGATAATGGGTTTGTAATACCTACTCCTATATACACCACAAATAATGGACACTCATTCTTATGATGACCTTATGTCTTGCATAATGTACACCATGCATCTTCCCTTTTCTCCTTACCTTTATTCCGATTCAATTGAAATGTAAGGTTCTTCATATCTTCTCTTAGTTATTCTACAACTGGATCGATATGCTTATATTGATTTGATTCTAACTGCAAATCTTCCTATAGAGCCTCAAGCTGACTCTGGAGGTTCTTCTATCTCAAAGGATACTTCAAGTGTGGAAATAAAGAGTTAACAAATAAATGTCTATGCTGCATATCAATAATATGGAACTTCAACTTACATTTTAACCTTTTGAACTTTTGGTCAACTTCCCAGACTGATTCTTCTGGCTTTTTCTTAATCTCTATCATCTCATTCATGAACTGGTCCTCTAAACATGGCTTTTGAAATTCATTTATTAATTGACTTTTCACCTCTGCTATAGTTGTAGGTGCTCCTGTTGGGTTATTTACTATGAGACCCATATACCAATCTAATGCCTGGTCTCTAAATGTGATTTCCAATTGCACAACCTTTGTATCTTCATCTGTAATCTTCTTCGCTTCCCAATTTTTCTCACAAATGAAAAGATGCTTCTCTAGGTCATCTCACCCTTCTCCCTATAATTCTAGTAACCTAATAGTTGGATCTTCTCCTGCCATTATGAATTTTTTTGTATTACCACCTCCATGCGGTGTACATACTTGACTGCTACTTGTTGAAATTATACTTCTTCTTGAGTTTCCACTAGACCCACATCTTGTAAAAATCCTTCTACCACTAATCACTTGCTGGTTAAATGATTTTTCTTCTTCAGATGTCTTAGTCACACATGGGGTTATGAGTTTCACACTAATTTTGATTTGGAATGGAGAGCCTTCTTCTGCGCTAGACCCTTAACCTATGGTTTTCCTCTCATATGTGGCACACAATATTTCCTTCATATTCTATGTCGCATGAAGATCCTCTACCTCTTCCTCATCAATGTCCAATCCCTCTCACTCGACTACTTCCCTCTTCTTACTATTGATCTTATATTGGTAGGGTCATCCACTGCATGTCACTCGTGATTTCCTTATTATCTCCTTGGTTTGTTCCTCATCCATCATAATGGGGTCCATTGCTTCCTTGTTTAGGCCTTTGTTCGGAGCCCTATCCATATATCAAATATTCATTAGTGCTTCCCCCATCTCCCCCGTGATCGTAGATTGATCTAGTTGTCTGATTCCATGGTCATTACACCTTTATCATGCCATAAGATCTTGATCGACGTGTAAAGTGACTTAATGTACCTCCCTGTTGGTCCCTTCAAGAAATCCTGCTCCGCAACAATATATGACTTTGCTGTATCGACTACAAATTCAGTAATAAACCCTGCAGTAATACTTTCTAACCAAAAATCCACTGCACGTGTGAATTTATTATTAACCCTTTCTAATCACACAATATTCTTAGCAGTCCACTCTATGGGCCTAATCCGATTAGTCGGATGGGTACCTTCAACCTCAATAACCACTCCTGTAATAACTCTAGAATGTAACAAAAATATGCTTCATGCAAATCAATAAACACATACCTATGTAGGTACTGGCGCAGTGTATACATGGAAATTTTGTTATCTTTCTGCGCAAAATCTAGCTACTTTGACTCCAACAATCTTTCAATCTCTTGCTTCTTAGGATTCCATATCCTGAAAATCCCTTTTTACCACTTCATTTTCTTCATCAAAATCCTTCTAGGCTATTCTTCTGAGTTCCAACCGACAACATAACTATTTGTTGGATGTATGGGCTGACCCAAATTCTACCTTAGTTCTCCAACAAAACCCTTTTCACCATCGACCCTTCTGGTAAACTAGAATGCTACACCGTACACAACGCAGTTTCACCCGAGATGGCTTATGGGCAATTGCATGACCTAAGTGTCTGCAATCAGGGAATGGGTTGGGGATGTTCTACTTCTCCTACTCTTAATTTAACATGCATTCTACCATAACATTCATTAGATATACTATTTTATCCATTCAATAACATTTATTCTGCATGAGTATTCTAGTGCGCGCTGTAAATAAACTCTAACATATGCATTCATATAGCCATTCATTCATCATTAAGTATATACAATCAACACAATACACATAGAGACACCATTTTTATCGTGGTTCAACCCCCTCGGCTACATCCACAAAGATCTTATGCTTCTTCTTATTATTCTTAATCAAATAGCACCATGCGCATTACATTAGATGCTGAATTTATAATGCACATAATTTTAGTGCTGAGGCGGAACAACCTCACACCAAGATCCACAACCTGTGACCTGACACTCAATTACATCTCAAAACTGACTCCATTTGAGCTCCACATCTCTCAACAAAACAAATACTCTGACTCAAGACTCAAAAAGGTGCTGTAAAAGTAGGTTCTTCACAATGATAATTGATTGATTACCCTATCTACCTCATACATTCTCTATTTATACTACAAAATGGGTAAAAACCATTACATAATGACTCAAAAAACCCTAATTCTAAGTGGACTCCACTTTCCCACTTTCTAATTGTCTTCTGCATGGTTGATCTTCAATCCAAACCTTCTTTTCTTTGATGTTGCGCTGGTCTTCCTTATTTTCCGGTGCACTGCTTCCTTTGGCCTTCTATTGCACTGCTTTCCCTTATTTCTTGGTAGACGTTGCTTCCTTTGATCCATTCCTCATTTACTGCGTTGAACCCCACAAATTCCTGCTCAAACAATGGTGTCATATGATAGGATGCTCTTGAGTCGATCAACCGAACACCTTGATCCGACTGTATACTAGTTGATGCTAGGTACACATCACCTCCCTTATCTGGGGTTGTCTTTCTCTCACTTGAATTCTTCTCGTTGGGTCCAACACTGAATTTTGTTTACTTCGACTTATAGTCTTTTTTATAATTCCCAACTTTACCACATTTCTAGCATCTTCGCATCAACTAAATGGGGGATTTAGATATACCCTTCGAATTGAACTTTCTACTAGAGAATCTACCTTTATCTCTTTCAACCAGTGGACCTCTCACCACTAAATCATATTTGGTCAATCCTTCCATGTTTTTTCTTCTCATTTCTTCTGACAACAGAGAATAAACCATGTCTTCTAGCGATAATGTGGTTGTATTACTCCCAAAATCCACAACTAAGCTATCCCAAGAGTCTGGAAAAGAACATAATAGGATTACACACTTCTCCTACTCAATGATCTTAATATCCATAGATGATATCTGGCTTACAATGGTATTAAACACATTTAAATGCTTAGTCACTAAAATGCCATCACTCATCCTCAAAAGATACAGTTTCTTTTTGAGAACCAACTTATTTATCATAGATTTCTATTGGTATAAGCTTCCCAACTTGTCCCACTATTTCTTGGACAAATATTCACCTGAGACATTCAACAACACCGAACTTGCAAGACAAATACAAATCATACTTTTGCTCTTCCTTCAAGTTTCTCCCATTCTTCTGTTGACATGCCTGTTAGCTGGGTACCTAGATAGACCACTTTCCATTGTTCTTGATATGCAATAAGATATTCCATTTTAATCTTCCAAATCTCAAAAGTTTGGCCATTGAATTTTTCTATCTCTATTCTTGCACTGTTTGCCATTCTTTACCACGATATTTAACACAATTTATGACTTACAACTCTTACTGTACCTAGGGTTCAATTCTTAGATTCAGGACCAGTAAATTAATATCTAATACACACATCAAAGAATAACACCACTCTAATACAACTTGTCAAAGATGAACTTCACTCTGATACTACTTGTCAAAGCTATGATACCACTTGTCAATAAATGAGAAACAATTCCACACTAAGCCTAGGATAGGAGAAGAATAATTTAATCAAGAATGCAAATGACAAAGCAGTCACACAATACACACACATTTTACCCTGGAAACCCAAACCGGGAAAACCAACATTCCTTTGAGCATTCTTCTCTTTTGTTGTCTTATTCAATCTGAATAAAAGGTTACATGTCTAACCTTGGTCTACACCTAAGACACAATCGACATCATACCCTCTTTCATGCGCAAGAACAACCCTGTATCCAATCCGACTTACATATACATGACCAACAACCTACGATTTACTCATGCATTAACATATTTTGAATTTTATGCATTATCCTTTACGTCCTTACAACATGCCTCTTTATAGGATTTACAATAGGAAAAAACCTAAAGAATTGGTGCCCAAAAATGATTACAGATCCATGCATATCATTGGATACAAATCCCACAAATCTTAGGATTTTGTTACAGTCAACTCCAAGTCATATTACTAGTCGACCTTCATTCGGTCTCTAGTCGGTCATCTCACACTTGCACTTTGACCTCTTGTTGGTTGAATTTCTATCGATATATTTGACTTCGAATTTACCTAGTCGACTACCTCGACTTTCAACTTACTGTCGATCCACCTCGACCTTTGACCGTCAGTCGATTCACCTCAACTTGAATTTCACAAAAAATAATATAACAACCCAACAAGTGATGCCACCTGGAAAAGGAAAACCCCTCCAATTACACAAGAACCAACATGGGAGGAACAAGACAAAGAAATAATTGTAGCACAAGATGTGATGGGGGATGGTCAAAACTCTACCGGACTTGAACCTGATGAAGAGATAAGGGTAGAAAACTTTGTTGTTACACAAGCACCAACATGGAAAACCCTAGGAGAGGGCCTTGCTTAAATTCTAGAGGTCTGTATAGAAGACGAAGAAGATTCAACTCTAGAATCAAACAAGGCCATTGCTGCCCCAGAACCGACCAAAATCACGAAAGCTAAAACAATAAGTACCCCTTTTCTTGCACCTTTGTATTCATCACTTTTAAGAAAGAAGTGGATGCTTGATAAGAAGAGCATGAATCTTCAATCCTCTCTCAAGTTCTTAGGAGATGAGCTTAGAAAGGAGATGCATTTAGATAGTCTAGGCTACCTTTCCCAGGCCTCAGGATCCATTGCTAGAGAACCTGTATAGGTCAACCATCTTTTTGAACCAGTATACGACACTCACCTTGCTAAACCATCAACAACCAGCCACCCTGTTGAACCAGTAGAGGAAAATCAACCTATTGAACCAACCGAGTCTAGCCACCTTGCTAAACCAGTGGAGGACAGGTCCACCTTACTATCACATAGCTCAATTACCCTGGTGAGCCAACAGAGGACAACTGTCCTACTATCACAAAGTCCAATCACTCTACTACCACAAAAGAACCAATGGAGGCCAATCACCCTGCTGCCACACAAGAACTGACATAGGAAAATCACCCTACTATCACATAAGAACTAGCATGGGAAATTACACTAGAACCAACAGGGGAAGGACATGATAAGGAAACAATGGAAGCACAAGAGAAGGACCATTTTTTTACACAATAACCAACATGGGGAAATTTAGGAGAAGGCCTTACTGCAATCCTGTAGGACTACCAAGAAGAGAAGGACCTTTTTGTTACACAAGAACCAGTAGGGGAGAACTTTATGATAAGGCCTTGCTACAATTTTTGAAGGATACCAAGATGAGGAAGAAGTAACTACTCTTGAGGCAGATCAAACTGATGATGACATCAACAACCTCCAAGGGAGTCTCACCCTCTCAAACTAAAAATAATTGTTTGGTTGCATGCAGATATGTAACAATTTCAGCTGGGGGGAGATGAAGGGTGTTGAAATTGACATCTTTGTAGCACCCATCCAATACTTTTTGTACCCTCTTTTTTCCATTTCCATTCCATCTTAATACTCTTTTCATCCACAATGATACATTTTTGGTCAAGGTATAATTATACTCTCAACATGCCATTTCAATACCTATTCTTATGCATTTTTCAAGAGATTATTATGTTTTGTGCTAACAGTGGTATAAAAGAATAAGGATGTACATGTGCCTTCCCAACATAAGAGCTACAATTCCTGAGCATGAGCTGCTGCAACTCCTTGTTCGAGCATAGCTACTGCAACTCTAGTCATTGCTACAAATATCAGTTCTGCAACTATTGTTGTTGCAATTCTCAGTGCTACAACTCTCGTTGCTGCAACTCTCAGTGTTGCAACTCTTGGTTCTGCAACTCTTAGTGCTGCAACTCTTTCCTCACTATTGCTGCAACTCTTGTTGTTGCAACTTTGAGACATGTTTTGTAACTTCATGCTTGTTGTAATATCTCATTAGTCAACTATACAACTATCATCTAGGGATCAACTAGTTAGTCAAAAACCACATAAGAACACGAACAAGGTAATTGGGCACTAGAAACGAATGAATGACTTAGCCACCACTTGCCATATGGATGATTTAGTCAACATGCGCCCAATTTTTACCATCTTTTGGAGAAACCAATGTAATGATATGAGACAACTTGATTCACATGGATATCCATCAATTCTATTAGTTAATTTAGGAAGATTCCATTGTGTATAAAAATGCCCCCTCTCTTTGAGCCAAGAGAAACAAAAAGAAGAAGAAAGTTTGTTAACATAATTGTATTGATCTACACATTTTCGTTTAATATAACGTTTCGTTTCATTCTTGTCCAATTAATGGTGTGTTGACCATTTAAGCGACCTATTGATTTTGTAGACCAGTACCTTGTCTAAGGAGGTAGAGCCCCCTCCTTAGCTCGATATTGTTTGTATCTTCTTTATTTATAGAAGTAGTTGTAGCACCTTTTCTATATTTTTATTTAGTTCTATCAATTCCTCTTTTAACATCTTGCTGCAACTCTAGTGCTTTTCATTGTTGTAACTCCTGATTGTTGTAACTCAATTCTAACATTACAAGGTATTGTTTTCTGAATAATCAGTGAGTAGTTGCAACATATTTTCCATATTTTCATTTATTTCCATCAATTCCTCTATTGACATCTTGTTTCAACTCTGGTATTTTCTCATTGCTGCAACTCCGTTGCTGCCACTCTATGATGACATTGTGAAACCTTGTCTTCGGATTAACTAATGCTTAGTTGTAGCATCTATTATTCATTTTCCTTATTCCAACAATTCCTCTATTTAATACTTTGCTGTAACTTTAATATTTCCTTTGCTGCAATTCCGATTGCTACAATTTCGGTTGTTGCGACTCCTGTTGTTGCAACTCTAGATTACATCATTTATATTTCTAGTTAAAAATTGTGTGGTTTGTAGTTTGAGGTAATTTATTTCCTTTGTTTTCACACACAATGTGGTTTGATTTCTATATCTTGAGGTTTGATGCATCTCTGTACATGAACCATAACATATCTGTCACATTAATCAAGACCATTCTAAGACTTGAACAAGTCAACTTTACTTTTATGCAAGTGTGATTTACTTTTCTGCAAGTGTGATTTACTTTATTGCAAGTGTGACCTTTACTTTCTAGCAAGAATGATTTACTTTTCCACAAGTGTGATTTATTTTCCTGCAAGACTGATTTACTTTCTGGCAAGTGTGACTTTTACTTTCTCGCAAAAGTGTGTTTCCATTCCTGCAAGTGTGGATTTGACTACAAGAATTAGTGTGGTTTAATTTGGTGACTTTCTAAAGAATCTTTGCATCTTGTCTCGTGACATTCATTTGAAAGTACTACAACTCATTGTAAATTACAAAATTATACTTGCATATATGGTGCATGACAGTTTGTAAGTTCAATACGACATCAGATTGATAATTAAATGCAC
Source organism: Picea sitchensis (assembly GCA_010110895.2). NCBI lineage: Eukaryota > Viridiplantae > Streptophyta > Pinopsida > Pinales > Pinaceae > Picea > Picea sitchensis. Next base: position 519,908 of record SNQJ01S0001334.1, read on the forward strand.
AACTCTTTAGTTGCTTACAAATTTAATCATGAAGTGATTAAAAATTCTATCAACTACACTAAGACCATTTAACCTATTGCAAAGATGAATTATGTTCAACTGATTCTTTCCCTTGCTGCTCGCTTCGACTACCAAATCCTCCAGATGGATGTGAAAAGTGACTTCCTTCATGGTGAATTATCTGAAGAAATTTTCATGGAACAACCCCCTAGATTTGTGATAGATTTCAATATTGTGTGTTGACTTGAAAAGTCTCTTTATGGTTTGAAACAATATCTGAGAGCTTGGTATTCCAAGATCGATCGTTTCTTTCTCAATATTGGTTTCAAATATTGTGAATCTGATCACAGTCTTTATGTATTACATGCTCACGGTGATACCTTAATTATTGTTGTATATGTTGATGACCTGGTCATAACTAGAAATAATATTAATTTCATTCTTATATTGAAGGAACAACTTGCTCTGACCTTTGATATAAAAAATCTCGATCTTCTACATTATTTTCTTGGTTTTCAAGTTTTACCTTTTTCTGATGGTTTGTTCCTCTCTCAATGTAAATATGTAATGGATCTATTGAATCATTTTAATATGACCGATTGTAAGTCATGTACTACTCATTTTTAGTCTAGAGTTAAGCTGACTAAAGTTTGTTCATCTCCTAAAGTTGAAACCACTCTTTATAAACAATTGGTTGGAAATATTATTTATCTCACTCACAATTGACTTAACATCTCTTGTGCTATTAGTGTGGTTTCTCATTTTATGTAGGATCCCTAAGAAATTAACTAGAAAGATGTCAAAATAATTTTTCGTTACCTTAAGGGAACCTCTCATCTTGGTATCAAATATTTTTGAAGTTCAGAATCGTTAGTCGGCTTCACTGACTCCAACTGGGTAGGCGAAAATGATGATAGGAAATCCACTTTTGGCTATGCGTTTCACTTTAGCACTGGACCACTAGTTTGGATGTGCAAGAAACAAAATGTAGTCTCCTTGTCGACTAAAAAAGTTGAGTATTGTGGTGTCATTAATGTAAGTACATAGGTAGTTTGGATTCACCAACTCTTGGGTGAAATTGGGTTTCCTATTCAAGCCTCGACTTCTATCTATTGTGACATTCAGAGTGCCAATCAAGTTGCTAATAATCCTATTGCACACAGTAAAATGAAGCATGTCAAAATTGATGTTACTACTTGAGACAATTGATTCAAGAGTAGGTTGTCACTCTTGTTTACTATAAAATAGATGATCAAATTGCTGATCTCTTTACAAAACCATTGTCTAAATCTAAGTTTGTTAATCTACACAATATTCTTGGGCTTCAGGAAGATACAATTATGGAGGGGTGTCCTGTTGACGTAATACCACCTCTCAAATCTCTAGAACTGTGTGTTGATGGGGGGTGGGTGTTGGAACCTCAATTTCTGATGGTTCATCCCACTTTTACTGGAGAGATTAAGTCGATCAGTCAACTAGCAGCTTGAGACAATCAATTGAGTGGTTAACTAGATAGTTGATTAGATAATCAACTAGTATTCAGAGACAATTGGTCGATGGATCAACCAACCGAGAAATCAACTATGTGTTGGAAGACTAGATGGTTAGGTCTACTTGGTAAGTTGACTAGCTGACACAACAATGTATATTTACCAGAATCTATTCCAACCACCAATGGTTATATGTTGAAACAATATTTCTAACTTAGAGGAAATTGGTTAGATCTACAAAATATAAATAAAGGACCCTATGGAAGCGTGTGATCAATTAGTGATCTTTATATCTATCATACATTGTGATGTTTTGATCACAACATACTGTGCTTAAGTACTGAAACAATGTCTTTAGACACCATCGATCTTATTTAAAGTTTATCAGTATTTGTTTATTTTGTATATTTTGTTATTGATCCTCTCAAGGTTACACCCAATCCCCAAAACCAACCTCACAAATCTCTCTTTTGTTTTATATTGAGGGTTGTTGTGAAAAGACTCATCCACCATGTATAGGGTTTTGTGAATTTATTCTTAAGACAACTCCTGGATCCTACAACTTTCCACAAATACCCCAAAGAAAACTACTTTGATACCAATATGATCTATAAAGTGTCATGGATATTCCCCCGGAACAACTCATCACAACCAACCTTATAATATTATGAAATCTTTAGACTATGTATATTAATTTTCCTTATATCCTAGATTAATTAATTACTATCTTTGCTTGAATTTTTGAAAATAATTGATTATGAAAATGAAAGAACAAGCAAACATATACACACCATCCACAAAATTGAACATAAGATGTATTATGGGAAACCTGATATGGGATAAAACCCAACTAGAAGGTGGGGCCTATGTTTTTCTCTCTTTTATTTAGTTATTGAAAGAAAGTACAAATAAAGAGGTACTCATTATGGAGTTGCCTTTGACACTGTGGTCTAAATGGTTGCTACAAAATCTCCTTCCTCCTCTATTATTCTCTCAAAATACCACTCCTTGGATGCTCTGCTCAAATATGGAACAAATATAATGCTAAAAAATGGAACCCTTTTCCCTCCCAATGGATCAGTATTTAACATAGCCCAATAACCATCTAGGTTTAGGGTTTTGACTTCCTCAACCCTTAATTAGTGATTGAGTTTGGAACTTCTAGAATATTATTGAAATTCCACACATGGATATCCCCATATGTGTGAGTCATGGGGGTTGACATGGCATCCACTCGTACCATGGTGGTCAACAAGGTAGGTCAACTTACAGGAGGCATAACTTTTGCATATGAGCTCTGATTGAGGCATTTTATGCACAAATGGAAAGGTATCAGAGTGTAGAAAACTGTCGAAGGTATGTGCACACATTTTAGACAATGTAACCCCCAAAAATGTCATTTAATGCCTCAAAATGGATATAGACCCCAATTTTCCAAACTAGGACTTTCCACTAAAATGGCCCTGCAAGATGATTCCTCCAATGTTTTCCACCCAGAAAGTACCAATATAGATGAAAAAATGTATGATGATCCAATACATATTAATAGAGGTCCCTTATGGTGGTTTGAGGACAACATTCATGGCACTATAGATTGAGAATATTCATGGGTTATAGGTGTTATTCATGGGTGAGACCAAGAAGCTTCATTTAGGGAACAAGTCTCTTATTTTCATCCCTTGACCTTAGTTAGACCTTAACACCTATTCTTGGTTAAAAAATAACCTATTAATGGTGCCCATATCCACTTGGAGGTGAATGACACCTAATAGAGGTCACATATGTTAGTTTGAGGACTTGCCTATGGTGCTTGAAAATAAGAAGCAAGTATTAGAATTGGAGGTTCTTGTTTCCCTCCCTAGACTATGGTCAAGGACTCATGACCATCCATGATGCCTATAATCTCGTAATCACTACCATATTCAACTTAGATGCCAAGGACTCCTTGGGAATGCCTTGTGCCATCATTTCTAGGTTTTGCTTATGGTGCTTGAGATTGAGAAGTTTCAATTAGGGATAAATGCCTTTAGTTTCCCCCTTGATCATGTTATGCCTTGAAATCCATTTATAGTGCACAAAATCTAATCATTGTTTATGTACATCACTTGGAGGCCTACGCATAGTCCCTACATAAGACTGTTGTGCTACTTCGAGGACTCATTCAATTTATCTTGATCTTATAAAGATTCAACAATATCCCAAGGAACTTTGTTTCCATCCTCAACCATGGTCAAGTCCTCGTGATCCATCCTCAGTGCACAAAACCTCATAATGGCATTGATATCCAACTATGATGCCAAAGACCCCCTAGAGAGTGCATGTGTTGTGGTTTGTAGATGTTATTTGTAGCAATAAATCCTAAGACACTATGTTTAGGGCATAAGGCCCAAATTTTTTCCTACCCTAACCATGGTGCTTGAGCTAAAGAAGTTTCATTTAGGTTTTAATCCCCTTATTTCTTCTCTAACAATGTTTAAGCCTCAAGCCCCATTTTCATTGCACAAAACCTTCTCGTGGCACTTGTATCCCACTGAAATGATAATGAACCTTAAATATGGCCTCAAGAGCCATTCTTTGTTTAGGCCCAAGATACCCTACAAGAGCCCCATGTGGTTGTTCAATGATCCATTCATAACATTATATATCCTAAGAATCTTCATGGGTTGTAGATATTGTTCATGGTACTTGACCCCGAGAAGCTTCATTAGGGAACAAGGCTCATGTTGCCATCCCCTGACCTTGATTAGACATTGATACTTATTCTTGGTTCACATCTAACCTAGTCATGGTAGCCATATCCCACTTGGAGGTGAATGCTACCATAGAGAGGTTATATGTGCTGGTTTGATGACTCATCCATAGTGCTTGATCTTGAGAAGAAAATCTTGGCATTGTATGACCTTGTTTCCCTCCCTCAATAATGGTAAAGGAATTGAGACCCATCCATGATGCTTAAAACCTTGTAATGGTGCTCATATTCAACTAAGATGCTAAATAATCCCTAGATAGGGCCCACATTATGTTTTTTTAAGTGTTTTTCATGATGCTTGAGCTTAAGAAATTTCAATTAGGGAATAAAGTCATCGTTTCCCCCTTGACATTTCCAATGAAGAAAACCTTTTCATGATGGATTTTTATCCCACTTAGAGTCCTACAAAGAACCCCTATACAAGATTCATGGGTTAGTTCAAGGACTTGTTCAAGGTTTGTGATCCCGAGAAGATTCAATAAACTCTTGAGGTACTTGCTTTCCTTGATTAACCATGGTTAAAGCCCCACGACCCATCCTTGGTCTATAAAACCTTGTAATGACATCCATATTCAACTCTAATACCAAATATGCCTTAAAGAGGATTTGTGTTGTGTTATTTAGCTGTTGTTCATGGAAATCAAGCCCAAGAAGCTATGTTTAGAGCCCAAGGCTTGGGTGTTTTTCTTTCTTAATCATGTTGTTTGAGCTCAAGAAGGTTCATTTATGTAACAACCCTCCTTGTTACGACAACAACTCTGATAACAGGTGCATTTTTTTTTTTTGTTTTCAAGTGTGTGCCCATGTGTAGAAAGGAAACAAACACACTTGACTCTATGTTGCCACCCAACGACTAACAAGATGCAACCATGATGATCACAACAAGAAGACACAATACGCTCAACAAGTAACTGCAAGCATTCACGATCATAGATATAAGGCGCACAACACAAACATCTAACGACATACTGGGTTAGGTATCGTATGAACACAGAAGGACGAATCCATGGTAGTAGATCTTACTATTTCTGCACAAGAAAGTAGGGCGTTTAATCTTAGTTCTATGCTCCAAAGAGAGAGAAGGTCAGATAGGCTCCTGGCTGACTGCTCAGGCAGAAACTAGTAATCTCTGTCAGGTGTGTCGCAAGAGTGGAAACCCTGCCTTTAAAGGGCCCGAGACTCTTGATACGGCACTGGATTCTTTACACAGAAATAATCACACACACAGACTTACATACTCAGGCCACAAGGAGGTGTCTACATCCCGCCAGACACGAACATACCAAGCGCATAAAAGGCGTATCACCCAAGTACAACATTATTCTAAATGAACAACAACCCTCATTTACTAACTCAAATAATCTTGTACTCAATCAAGGACGCTACACCACATAAGTTTATTAATAACAACTAAAATTACAATGACGCTGACGTGACATGATAAACATATTACATTACAACCATTTATTTTGCACAATAACATCCCTTATATTTTATGTGTTATCCCTACACTAACATTACAAAACCATTGCCATAAAAGGGTAACACCCCTTTAATTTAAGTTATAAAAAGTTTGCAGGAATAACCTTTACATTACAAGACATTCACCATTAATAAGGTTAGTAAGGAAATTAACACCCTTATTCCAACCCTAAAAATAAGTTCATAGAATTAATTGCAACGTTCCCCTTAGCCCAATCGTATTAATTCATTGTACTCCCTTCAAGGACCCTATATTTTTCATGTTGTAAATAAAAAAAACTTATTTAGCCCTGCAATGAACTGACCATATCATTCTTTTCATCCCAAATTAACATTGTAAAGAGAATAACCAGGATCTTGCATTCATATCTTATCAACACTGGTATAGCATTTTTCGCCTTGTACAAGCATCACCATTACATAAACAAATGACATTGACAATAACTTTTACCAAGAGCATTAATAATAAGAGTTACATTTTATTTATTATTGACAACAAATAAAACTATAACAACAAACCTTCCATAAACTATATTAACACGGCATTTATATTGCATTTTATGTTGCCATTTAAGATATTTGCATTTTTGTGGAAGGTGTTGAGCAGGAGCTTGTTGTTGCACCCAGGAAAGTCAACCAATTGCCCAACTATATCACAAAATCTACTAGCAAGATAGTGTAATGCTCAAACTAGAAAATAGTGAACCCAATGAACAAGAAACATAATGAAACGCTTAAATTTAAAGGTAGTCGACCCAATGAGAAAGAAACAGTTCTCTGCAGCACTGGACAACTCATACAACCACCATATGGATCGTGGGTGAAGAATAATACCCAGGGAAAAGAGAATAGTAGACCATTTAGTGGAGATTCGACCTAGTGAATAATTTGTGCACTCACTAGTTTCTAAAAGCACCCAAACAATAATAAATTCACTTGACAAGACTTTAAAATGTCAGGGAAAAGTGTAAAAACGCCCAACAATGAGATGACATGGCATGCGTGAAGGATAACTAGTTCAAGAAAACAAATTAAATTAACCCTACCTGAGAATGTGATATCTGGAATTGTAAACATGACCAACAACCATTAATTCAACCCATCTAGTATGATATCTGGAAGTGTGAACACGACCAACAATCAATTAATTCAACCCATCTAGTAATTAAGGAGTCCAAGTAAGAGCTCTAGTCGACCAGCTAGAAAATCTATTTAACCAACTGAGACAGACACAGAGGTAGGAGTAATTCTCAAACACTCAACAATCACAAGATTAAGAAACATGAGGATGCCAACGTTCTCCCATGAATTTAATTAGTTTCTAAAACAAGCAATTGGGCATTGCAAACGGATTAGGGAAAGACAAAAATTCAAGAGATACAACCATCGATTGGAAATAAACCATTGTATGGATGGTCCAAAACAAACATCCATTGGTATTCTTCAATAATTTGCATCTATAAAATGAAAATTTAATAGTAATCCACAGAGCTACAAAGGACTGGACAATAGTTTTTTTTTTTTTTTTAAAAGAATGACTGTAATTTATAAACGAAATGCCAGTAAAGTTTTATAAAACGCAAAGACAGTAATGAACGAAAATGATATGCCCACGGTAATGTACAGAATACCAACACTAAATAAAAACGCCCACTGGCCAGGAAAAAAAAAACGCCCACGGGAATGATTTCACCCACAGAGGAGGAATGCCAACAATAATATAAACGCCCCAGTCACAAATAGAGATGCCCATAGTCAAGGAAAATGCCGGCAAAAATATAAAACACCCCAGTCACAAATAGAGAGGCCCACAGTCAAGGAAAACGCCGGCAAAAATATAAAATGCCCCAGTCACAAATAGAGGCGCCCACAGTAAAGGAAAACGCCAGAAAAAATATATAAAACACCCCAGTCACAAATGGAAACTCCCACAGTAAAGAATCTCTCCACAACAAGTTGCAAAAAACCCCACAGAAAGGTAGAACGCCCATGGCAAGGTAAAAACACCATGGCTAAATGGGTAAAACCCCCACGGCGATTTTAAATGCCCACAAAAGTTTCCCCGCCCACAAAAGTTTCCCCGCCCACAACAAAATGTAAAAACACCATGGCAAGGTAAAAACACCCTTACCCAAGCAGTGAAACAACGCAGGGTATTGTGCCCCCACAAAATCAAAGACAAGCAATCGCAGGTCATAAGGATTTCCAACGCAGAGATAGTTTTATCTCTTCAAGCAAAAACACAGACAACAAAACACAAGGCGCAGCGAGAGATCGTACAGATCCAAGGAAGGTCACAGAAATCCATCAACAATCATTCAGCCAAGCTATAACAAATTCAGTCATGAACTAAAATCGGTTTACCCATTTAAAACACATGTAGATCTAACCATATATCCAAATACCTTCTACTCTACCAGAAATAAAATCATATCGTTGCCTTTAAGCCCGCCGTGAAGATGTCCGAGCTTCGTGTTGCTCCTGCTCCGTGCCTCTCCCGCTCGCCGACCATAGAGACTACACCGATAGCTCCTGACCAAACGCTAGGGGTACTCTGCTTCCCCCTTAGCCCCCCGAGCCGCAAAGGGGCCACACACAATCCAGAGGATATACCTAGCTTCCCAACTCACCTCCAAGGCTGAGCTACCACTCTAATCCCAGCTTAGAAAATCCCAACTCCTCACAAGCAATCAGTCCAGTCCAAATTCGGCAGCATAATGATACCTAATAGCCCCCCCCCTTTTCCCCTCATCCCCCTTTCTTTTATAGAGTTTTGAGCCCCCCATTTATTTTTTAAGTTTTAAAGAAAACCCTCCAAAAATTCTCTGTTGTACAAGTGTCATTCATCGCCCATGTTTCTCCAAAATTATTTTCTTTAACTTATTAATTGTCTATGTTTCCATTAATACTTAGTTTCCCTATTCTTATTAATCCCTTCTTTTTTTTTTAAACCCAAAAAGGTAAGTGCGCTAATGCATCTTTTCATTTTATTTTTAAATTCATACTTTTTATACTCCCGCTCGTTAAATAATTTTATTACTATTGGTTCAGTCTGAGTTTATGTATGAGTTTTAAGGAAAATAGTTTAGTCCCTTAAGCATTCAATTTATTCACTGAAGGTTATGCGTTCTGTCAATCAAAACTATGGCTTTCGATATTCGTTTATTTATGAATTAGTTTAATTTTTGAAAAACTATTGCGTTCATATGGGAGTTATGCTTTCAATAAGTTAATGAACTCTCATTGAAAGTTGTGTTTAAAGAAGGAGATGCCCTCAATGAACTTTATTGTATGAGTTAACGAAAACTGTAATTTATGTATATTTATATTTTTAAGAAAAGTTATGTTTCAATTGAATAAAAGTTATGAGTTCATTAAAAGTTAAATGGTTGAAAAAGATTATGAAATCTTGTATCCGTTGATATATGGGTTGTATAGTTGGATGAAGTTAACGTTAATAAATCCAAGAACTAGAGCTCAAGTACTTTCTAAAAATTGTATTCTCCTTGCATTGCATTGAGGTGTGAACTCTAGCCTAAAATCTCATAATGATGTTTTGCTTAATTATTTTAATGGTTATTAGGGTTAATTTCTATTAATAATGATATTTGGGTATAGGATTAGGTCAAGATTCATTAGAGCTATTTCATTTAGAATTAGGGTTAGGCTCTTTTAAAGTTAGAGTGGGGGCCTTTTTCCTTAAGGTTAAACGGAATTTTTATCTTAGAGAAGTTTTTTTTTTTTTTAGACTTAGGTTTAGATTTTGAACTGGACGACAATTGTTTAGGGGAGTCGTTTTAAGAATTTCTTAAGGAATTATTGTCTTAGGGCTATTTAGGTTTGTTTCCTTCATCCACATCAATGCGACGTGCCCTTCAGGATGCACCACGTGCTCCAAGGGTGCCGCTCGCCTCGTTCGTTTCCTTTGCGCGACGTGCCCTTCAGGATGCACCACTTGCTCCAAGGGTGCCACTCACTTCTTGTGTTTCTTTTGTGCGACATGCCCTTCAGGATGCACCACGTGCTCCAAGGGTGCCACTCGCCAACTAGACTGATTGGTAGACATCTATAACCCCTGGAGTCAACACTCCGCCAGGTGAACTTTTGGGAGACTAAGGGCTCTAAGGAATAAGGCCCCCACCTTATTGCGCACCCCTTAGAATCATCGTGAGCGACTATCGCAGTCTACCCTCATGGCATCATGGATCCTCTCGAACTAGGTAATCGTTAACCTATAATTTGAGCCACGGCGGGAGTGCTAGTAGGCGGTGGCAGGGCTGCTGTCCACCCCTCTCCCTCAACCTCTCTGGAAATCATGTGTGGCCCCTTTACTCCATATGTGAGTCTGGTCTGCAAGCTATCGTCATCCTGCATCATCGACAATCGTGTCAGAACATGTCAACATCAAATCATCAAATCAATGAAATATCACAGTAAATAAATCAACCCAAATAGC